>VYZQ01065950.1:11878-22980 GCA_013400655.1 Mystacornis crossleyi
ACCTTTTCTGAGGAAATTTGCCAGTTAAAACTTTCGAAGTGGGAGATTATTTTCTGTCGGGTATTCCCCTACTACTTCTATTTCATCTCCTCCCACAAGGATGTCATCAATGTATTGATAGTGAGCAGTTTCTTGAATCGGTGTTATTAATTCAACTAGATTTGGGACTGCTGCTGTGAGAGGGTCTGTGTTGGCATTTAGCTTGCAAAACACCGGAGAACTGGCTCGCAACTCCTGTATAACTGGTTTGATGGCCTCTTTGGCTTCCAGGGAGAGGGGGTATTTTTTCACATTAGTTCTGATTTTAAAGATTTTAAGTTTTTAAGATTTAAAGATTTAAGTCTTTAAAGATTTAAAGATTTAAAATTTTTTGTGGCTTGCCAAAAGACCACAGAAGACCCTCTAAGTCCTGCCACTGTCTCCCAGCAAGGGCATTTATCCCTAATAAATTGGTTGGAATATCTCAAATCACCATATTAATCACTAAAGCCATATTCATAGATTCTGTTGTTCTTAAGACATTTAAAAGTTGATTTGGCTCACTGCCCAAATCTGAGGAGGGGATTGTTTTAACCAAAAATTTCATACTAAAGCAGCAGTTTTCCTCACAATTTTTCACTAGCACTAGTTCTTTCTGGGGGTCTATTTGGTTACGGTAAGGAGTTTTCTTTCCCTCTGTCTCTTTGGTGAATCAGCATTCTTGGAATTTTTAACATACTCCTCCCTTAAAGCATCCTTCAACAAATTGTTTTTATTTCTTTCTTCATCCAGTTGCTTTCACAAAATTTCACCTAGGTTTTGTAGGGATTCTATGATTGTTTTTTCTTGATTACATCTCTTACAGTGGCTCTCTATAGCTGCTGTAAGACACGCTCCCAAAACTGAACAGAGTATCATTTTATTTCTGCCCAGTTTGAATTTTGTCTTATGTTGTAAAGAACATATTCTATCAATCACACTCTTCAAATTAAACCAATTGCTCTGTGCCCAATCTTCATCCCCCGGAGAGGACTGGGCATTGTGTTTAGCTAGCAAAGCATAAAATGCAGCTTTTTCATTTTTAGCACTAGAGTTTTCAGTCATTTTTATGAAGGGAGCAGAAAACCACAACAGGGAGGTCACACTTAGTTACTCACTACACACACACACAGCTCGGCTGTGTCTCCCTTCCCTGTGTGGGGTGAAGAGACGAGCGTCCACTTGAGAGGCACACCTTAAGTTGCTTCAGATCATCTCTTCGCTACATCAAGTGTCACTCACAAAACACAAAAAACCCAAAACAGTTCCCCCCTTTGCACCAAGAGATCATCTGTAAGATTCTGAAGACAGTATTTAGGTGTGTGCAGTGTGCAGGAAATTCGAATCACCCCCCTTTGCTTTCTAAACATGCTCACCCCGTGAGGTGGCGGTCTAGGTGCGGCTGGAGTGAAACGTCCTTCCCCTGTTACAGACTACACAAAAACCTTCTGTCTGGCAGAAATCCATCCTGTCCGTGATGCCATTTAATGTCATGATCCAACCAGCAGGAATTGTGATAGGTCCACTAGCTGATCCCAGGGTGCAAAAGAACACAGGAGGGGGGATTTCAGTTAATCACAAAAGCACTTTATTAAGTGCAACACATCAGTGCGATAGAAGGGAGAGAGCGATATAGGAAACAGAGTATAACAGACAAAGAGGAGTATTTGGGATTATAGCTACCAACAGAAGGACGGCGTCTTGCTTTTTTTTTCCTTAAGCATACACTTCTCTGCAGCAACCTTTTATTTTTATTATCAGCCTTGAGTGTATTTTTAGCTGTCTATATATGCATGCAGGATCATGAATATCTTAAATGTCACATATAAATGGAGGAGCCATTTATCCCATCATACTGATAGCACAGCTGGTGGCAATCATTCCAACTTCAAGCTAACTAATGTTGTCATCTTTAAAATTCTACCAAGGATGAATTTAATAAAGAAAAGACTCTGGCAACAGCCAAAGCTTTGCAGAGACTACAGATCACTGGAGGTCCTGTGATTTTTTTTTTTTTTTTACTGGGATGAGTCTTCCTGACTATTAATTCTGATTTTTATATCAGTTTCCTGTCTGTTATATTTTCTCATAGCCTATCCCCAAATTTTTCAATAATCCCGATAATTCCTCGCAAAGATACCTTGCTAACTGCGCTAAATTAAAGTCAAATAATCTGTGGCAAACAAGCGGAACATAGAAGAAGTTTAATAACAGTATTCAGTGTTCACATTCATGTGTGGTTTTTTCTGGTTTTATCTCTCCTTGTGAAATTCAATTTTTAATATCTCCTGAGGTGTTCTTCAGCATGATACAGCACAATATAATAGGACTTACCAGATGTAATTAAAATCTCACAATTCTGAAGTCAAACCTCTTGCAGGAAGACTGCCTCTCACTTCTAGACACTTATGAAACATCCAAAGTAGCAAGCAGTCTGTTGGCTAGTACAAATTGCTGTGAGAGAGCTCTAATCCTAAGCCTGCTATTGCCTCAGACCAAGGCTCATTAGCCTGTCAGTGACTTAACTGGCTTTGCTAACACGACATTCTCCCAGTTCACATGCATACACGCACATTTTTGGATACGACAAGAACCAACATGGTCCCTCTGCCTACCCAGCACCCCTTCCCCAGTCTTGTGCCCCCTCTCCTGCCCTTGTGTCCCTGACTCACTGCTGGTCCAGCTTGGTGCTCACTGCAGACACACAGCACTCACACACTCATCCCACAAGCATGCCACACTCTCAGGTCCTCCAAATCTCACCACNTCCCTGTTCCCTCTTCCCTGCACATCTCCTCCTTGGCTGGCATAGTCCCACTGACCCACCCCAACATCCTGGATCCTCAACTTTACATCTTTATCCTTTGCAAACTTCCAGGTTTGCCTACAGATCCTTATAGTTCATCAGCTGGTGTCACTGACCAGGTTTGTTTCTGGTTATTGTTTTCAGCAAAGATAATTCCCCAGATTTAGGTCTCTTTTCCTTTATTTATTGCCACAGCTGAGAAAACAAACATTCTCACAGTCCACATGTCCATACATAATCATCTGATTTATATGCTTTTCTGTCCAACCCCAGATTCTGCCCCTTTCCCCTGCATGTCCCTTATGTGTCTGTACAACTCCATTGATACTCTCACTTACCCCAACTGGTTGTCTAAGAATAGTTTGGGTTGGAAGGGACTTTAAAGACTGCTCAGCTCTTAGCCCTTTGCTGTGGACAAGGACAACTTCCACCACAGCCAGTTCCTCAAAGTTCCATCCAACCTGGCCTTGAACAATTCCAGGAATGAGGCATTCTCTAGGCAACCTGTTTCAGTGCCTCACCACCCTTACAGTGTTTCGCTGGTATAAAATTCTCAGCCCCACTTCTTTCCTTATCAATTAGTGCAACTGAGCAGTCTTCTTTTGGGCCTTTGTCTTTGTTCACAGCAGCTGGTCAGGACTTCTGTCCTATGAGAGAACTGTTTGCTCTCTTTCCTGTCATCCCAAATTTGCAAAGTCCCTTGTGGGAAAATCTTCAATGAATGATTGAATTTTCACACTTCCTATGTTCTTTCAGTCTTGTGTAGCAGTTGTCTCCAACAGACTTGTCAAGTAAATGGAAAAATTCAGGAGTAGGTATCCCAGCTATGCATCTGACCCACCAGGTCAGGCCATCAGGTAGATTAGATTGCTACTTAGCTTGCGCAGCTCCCAGATCTCCAGTCTTCCCAACTATCTGACAACTATCTGCGATTTTTTCCACATATTAAATTATTAAACAAATTCAGTCCCACTGCAAATATTGCTTATCGATGTTTTCATTCCAGTTCAGGGCAGAAGAAATCAATATTTGAAAACTAGGTGTTTTTTCCAGAGAATTGAAAAGTACATTTTCTAGCCTTCTCTTGGTCTTGATCTCCTTCACAGAAACTTGGAAAAGTGCTAACTGCTGTATGCACAGTCCCATACTAAGGAATTAATTACATTTTGTTGTATGCATTTTTATCACAGACAAAATCTCTCAGCCATCAGAAATCTCTAGAGTTTTCTGTGTACTCTCAATGAAAATATGCAACTGAAAAATATTCAGGAAAATATCAGTCAAGGAGAGGAAACTAGCTGTATATTGTCACACCTGGGAGATTGATGGCTGAGGGATGAATTAGGATTCTAACTGAGCACCTTAATAAATTGAGCTGAATTAGATGAAAAATCCTTAATTGTTAGGCACCATGACATTTCTAATGCAGTGAAATATTAAGCACAGAAAAATAACTATCTATTCTGTATTCTTTAGTTACCTGTCAGGGTAATGATCAGAAACTCATTGTGAATAGTTGGAATGATCTTTTTAGCAGAAGAAATTGCCAGGGGCCTTCTAGTACACATATTAATCTTTCTCTTCACAAAAAGCTCTGTATGAATTCAGCATACTATAATACCATAGCAGCTCTGCGGTGAAGACCACTTCTTTGCTATAGGTGCCCCATAACTTGAATTGAATTTGGTTAATTAATGGCCACTCAACACATAATTTTCCTTTCTCCTCAGCATCCTTCTCTCAATATGTAACTGCAATATTCATACAGCTTTTACTGGGGGACACCCATGGGACAGCTTCTGTCAGGAACAGCATTTCTCATTTGTGTATGGTTGATCACTTCCAAAGGAACTCTGATGGGCTCAAAGGGCATCCCTTGCCTTTGACTATCAGATTCTGTAAAACTAGACTGACAGGTATTCCCAGCTGGAATGAAGAGTTGAAGATTGCACCTGGCTCCCTAGAAAGCATTTCTTCATGGTGTCTTGGGACAATATTTAGAGGGCCTTATGTGACCCCTCTGCCAATCCCATCTCTGTATACAGAGATGCAAGTAGAGAACCTGGCTTCTCCTCTGAGCAAAGGTGAAGATGTAGTCATTCATTGAGCACAGCTCGCATGTGAACCCACAGCATATAATGTGGACTGAAATTACAGAAAAGGCTTTGTTTTGGGAAATTGCAAGAGCTCTGTATCCAAACACTTTGAATCAACCAAAGCCTTAGGGCAGAAGCAGCTTCTAAACATTCAGGAACTAGTGGAGTCAAACTCCTTCCTTCCAACCTTCACAGTTCAGTAAATATTTTGTGGAAAATACACATTTTTTAAATGAATGTCAGCAGAGCCTTTTCTTCAGCACAAGGCATTTGTATTTTGAAACACCCTTTCATCTGGATTTGTCTTCTTTAAGCATAACTACAATGACCAGTGTAATAAAAATGTTCTCTCTTGGTCTCTGCATTCTCATTTGTCTCTCTCTGTTTATCCCTCTTCAGACCTTCAGAGTGGATCTGGACAGCTTTTCACCAAACAGAAAATGGCTTATTCCTTTCCAAAATATTTATTTTTCTATCAGCTTTCTTCCTTCCTTCCTTCCTTCCTTCCTTCCTTCCTTCCTTCCTTCCTTCCTTCCTTCCCTCCTTTCTTTTTTCTTCTCTTTGAAGTAGCAAGAGGAAAACTGTAGAAAATAGCAAAAAAATTCCTGAAATATGAAAATGCCACTGCCTTTCAAAGCTCAAAATCAAAAGCTTACTGAAATATCTGAAGGGTTTCACTGAAAAAAAAGAAGAAAGTTTATATTTTTCACAGGGCTTTCAGTCCAGAAGGAGCACTGACAGGTAGATGGGAATCTTTGTACGGTACACCATGTATCTGATCCTCTGCATGCCTGACACATTTCAGGTAATCCCCATTCTTGTTCTTTCTCTGTCCCTCCCATTTACATGCTGCACTGTTTTTATTCCTGTGGGATTTTTTGTCCAAATCATGTTTTGGACTTTCCAAATCCATCAGCTTTTTTGCCTCCAGTCACTGACCTGCAGAGTGCTATCATTGTGTGGCTATCCTGGGACATCACTATGATTTCCAGTAGTTTACAGGCACTAGGCCAATTCAATCAGCTTTAGAACTGATTTTATTAAAATGCACGGATACAGAGAAGTGTATTTAAATTCCCCAGTCATGCCTACTTGAAGCCATGTGTGGTATCCGGTTCTGGTGTTCCCACAACAGAGTCTGTCAGTTTATACAGAACACCCTTTCATGTTATATTTCTGCCTTTTTAATAATGCTTAGATTTCTTTTTACAGCTTATTCATTTTCTAGACATTCCAGTTGTTCTGCCTTATATTTGAATGGATTAATGAAAATAACAAGTCCTGGTGTCCTTGTGCCCTCTACTTGTGAGCATTTCGAGTATCTTTAGGGATTTCCTTCATGCAAATGACAATCTTTTTTCATTTGGCTTTTATCACTCAATTTCTCCCTAATGAGATGAAACTTTTTTATGCTGCTTTGGGATACTTTTTAGCATTTTTGTCGCAAAGGCTATGATTCTGTGGCTGATTCAATTAAATGGAGGGAAAATCCAGAGAATCTAGCAGAACAAGTGTTTTATCTCCTAAATGAGAACACAGATCCTTGTGACTTCAGCCTGTCTTGTACAGATTTCTGATGTTTCATAAGAACTTGAATTATGTAAGCATTTCTATAAAGCATTATTGCTGCTATTAATTGAAGATAGGTAAAATATGCCACATGTAAATAAAGGAATGCCTTTTACTTGCACAAAAAACCAGGAAGACAGAAAAACATTTTTATTGACTGAAAACAAAGGCTAGCTTAGAAAACATAACAGGTGATCCTGCCCCTCTACTGAGCCTTAGTGAGGCACATCTGGAGAGCTGTGTCCAGTTCTGGGCTCCTCAGTACCAGAGAGACATGGAGTTTCTGGAACAAGACCAGAAGAGGGCTACGAAGATGTTTGAGGCACAGGAGCATCTCTCTTACAAGATGAAAGGAAACACTGAGGGAGCTGGACCTGCTCATCTGAAGAGACAATGGATAGGGGACCTTATCAGTGTCTATCAGTATCTGAAGGGAGGGTTTTAGAGGATGGAGCCAGGCTCTTCTTAGAGGTGCTGAACAGTAGGGCAATAGGCCATGGGCAGAAACTGATGCACAGGAAGTTCCACTTGAACATGAGGAAGAACTTCTTTACTGTACAGGTGACCATGCATAGAACAGGTTGCCCAGAGAGGCTGTGTAGTCTCCCTCACTGGATATACTCAAGAAACATCTGGGTGGGATCCTGTGTAATGTGCTCTAGGATGACCCTGCTTGAAACTTGAGCAGGGAGGCTGGACCAGATGGCCCACTGTGGTCTCTTTCAATCTTACTCATTCTGTGAGCCTGTGATATATTTATAAAACAATTGTTTTTGACAAAAACATTTGTTAAAATTACTTGCTCTTTGTCCTTTAAATCTAAACACATTCTCTGTTCATTCCTTATGCTTACCCAAGTTCTAGTTACATTCTGTCCTCTATATACTGTGGTATCTTTCTGCTGATGCATGCGGATTCCCAAAATAGTCATTACTCATATGAAGGTGCATTTCTCATGTCTACGCTATGCAGTATGCTTTTCCCCTCAGTTTTTTATATATTTGCAGTAGCCAGTAGTGAGAGGGCTATTCTTGGGCCATTGATGGAGAGCACTGGGGTGGTTTCATGCAGTTATCCTGAGTCAGAGGGACTGAGAGGCACAGTGTTTCCCTTCCTGCATGTAGTAAAGTAGTTCTCCAGCCAGAGATTGAGTTCTCTATAGAGGGTAGAAAGTGTAGTCAGATGAGAAGGGTAATGCACAAGCCTCCCAAGGTCTGAAAGAAGGAGTAAAGCTGCTGGGGAGACTCCAGTCAGGGATAATTTCTTAAGGGACAATACAAAAAAGCCTAACAGGACAGCAACATCATGACACAGGATCTTCAGATCCATCTCTGAGATGTATTTGATTCACTCCAGGGAAATGAGACAGGAATAACCTGTGGTCCCAAGCTGTTTGAAAGGGAATGATGGCTTCTCTAATTATCTTCAGAAGGAGCACGCATTTTCTGAAGATCAAGCAGAGTTGTCAAAGGTTATTAAGAAGACACATACCAGGATGCATCACAACTCCATGTCAGCTGGGAATAGAACTGAATTATGGGGACATTATTCCAATACACGTGTTTGAAATGGTGATTGTTGTGAATGAGACCCAGAAGATCATTGACTGAAATATTACCTCAGGCTGTGGACCTCACCTGTCCTGGGACTCGAGAGGCATATCTGTCTTTTGTGTGGATGGGTATGAAAGAGGCTGGAGCTAACATTTGTCACCCTTCTTGTGGTGGCATTGCTCCACTGTACAAAACTACCCCAAAGAAGTTGGAGCAGGAATCGTCAGGCACAATTAGCTCAGTGCAGCACTGTGGACTGGGTTAAGGTTTGTACTAAGTACTCATGTCAGTTCCATTTTTCTCCAAGGATGAGTGAATGATCAACCTTCTTGCAGAAGAGGCGATATTATTGAGGACAAGTCCTGAAACTGTTTTGAAGTTCAAAGTAGGTATAAATTGCCACTGTGATATTTTTTCTTTCTGTGCAACAAAACGTTCTATTCTACTACCTTTATCCAAATGTTATATTTCAGTTCGAGCTGTATCTCTATGCAAGATGCTATAACACCAGTTCCTACACTGTGACTTTGTGCAGCGTATGTCACATAAGAACAAAACTAAGCTTAACGTGCAAAGTGTTTACCGTGAGTCTTACGAAGACTTAGCTAGAAATCATGGTAGCAACAAATTACAATACACATTATTACCTGAATTCCAGTCATTCCTGGACTGTTTGCCAGGTCATCAAGACTCAAGTAGAATGTATGGTTATGAATAGATGGGACAAATTTTGTTTCAGACAGGAAAAAACCCACAGAACTGAAGTATTCTGTGTTAACCAATGAGAAGGAAGCAAGGATGTGAAAATTTACAGGCTTATTCCACTAACTGCAGGGTTGGAAGGTGCTCTATTATCAGCAATTCCTACAGTTTTGAAAAAATGAACTAAGATTCAGCTGCTGGGAGTCATTTCCCATACTCGCTTTCAGCATCAGAAAAGACTGGTTACAGTTGGCACTTGAATGTGTCTCTAGCCTTCACCATAGCTGCATATATTCTGCATGATGTTGATTAATTAGATTTCTGATAATAAGGGGTAGTAGAACACAGATGCACAAATACTGAACTCTATATGAAGGGCAGCTGCTCTTTGTAAAAAAGTCCTCTTTTTTGTTCTGGCAAAGCCTTCAAAGTTGTTCAAAAGCCTTATAGTTCATGATGGGAATATAAGATTTTTGTTTTCCATGACTGGTGATAGGCAGGGAGAAGAATTTAAAAAAACAAACAAGAAAACAAACCAACACAAACCCCTAAACAAACAAAAACTAAACAACCAAAAACACCCGTAGAGACTTTCTGAGTATCCAGCTCTTCTAAGGGAAACTTTGTCTGTAATCATGCAAAGCTCTAGGAAAACAACAAAACAAAATGACAATATGTTATTAAAAGGAAAACAAATCCCAGAAAGATTAATTATATAACAAGAACAGAAGGCGGCAGTCTCCCTGACCAGCAGGTGGAGTGTCTTTGAAATGCCATTGAAGTTCTTGCTTCTACAAAAACCACAATTCTTTACTGGAAGTGAAATGAAAGTGAAGCAGTGGAATTGTTTGCAGAAAAAGAAGTCACAAAAATCACATGTGGAGGGAAGAAGGACTAAGCCACTTGAACATATTGGAAGTGTACTTGTCTTGGGCAGACACAAAATGCATATTGCTGATCATGTGGCAAGCAAAGAGTAGTGTTTTGCAGACCTCTTTGCAGGACGAGGCAAGACTCAGAAAGAGGGAGGAAAGGAGAGAGGGAGGGGTGCAGAATGCAGAGGCCTTCCAGGTTTCAGAAAAATGTCTTGTTTACTGAAGCTTGGAACCTAAAGACATCCTTATGCTAGCTGCAAGAGTAAAATGAAAAATTATATTAAAAACATGTCCAAAGATGTACAGTCTAGGGAAGCAGAAATTTTGTATTTTGTCTTATACCTGTGGATTGCTATATGACTACAGGCCAAGTGGGGACTACAATGTCTTCTAATATCTCTTAAGTCATATTCACAGACAAGAACTAATCCAGACAATGATTCATTTTTCTCGAAACATAGTGGTCCATTCCAGACACAGTACTGCAGCTGAAACCTTTCCCCTCCCCTAGAGTGTCTATTCAATATTACTATTACACATCCCAAAAGAAGTGCAGTGGAATCTTGCTTCTCTTTGTGAGTTAGTTTCACCCTCAAACCCCTAACATTATACTAGCCATCTGGTTGCCTTTTTCATATGTGACATTTGTTTTTTTCTCCTCAAAATATATCACTTGTCTCTGTGGCATTTCATCTTGTTGACCCCAGGCCATCTGTCCAATTCGTAGAGATCATTTTGAATTCTGTTCCAGTCCTCCTGAGTGCACCTTTCAGTTTGTGTCATCTGCAAATACTGTAAATGCACTTACTCTTCATCGTCCTAGTCATTAATGAAATAATTGAATAGCAAAGGACAGGACAGACCTCCCATGGGAACCAATTTGTATCTGTCCCCACAAATTACAGTGAATCTTCAACAACTATTCTGACTGTCTTCTAAGAAACAAATAGACCACCCAGCCAGCTCTCTGTTACCTAGATAGCTCCCTAGATCCATAGGTTCATTGTGTGCTAACAAAGAAATGATGTGCAGGTTTACTGAAACTGATATGTATTACAGCCACTGATTGTATCCTTACTGTAGCGGTGCCTTTTTGTTTGCGTTTATATTTCATATTCAGTTCACATTTTGTATCCCAGTTTGTTTGTTCCATCTACCCCCTTCCTGAATCCCCCGATGACATGTCCCCTGGTTGTTCCTCCCTCGAGGCGTGTCCCTTGCCTTCTCCCATCCCTGGGAGGCATGTCTGTCATCTCAGGGCCCAGCCTAGCTTCTAGAAAGTCCTAGGCTGGGCGTCGAGTGATTGGCTGTGTCTTCCGGAAGTCCCTCCCCTCTCCTAAAGATTGGATCCCAGGAGTATCCTTCATTCCTTAAGCCACCCCCTGAATCTACCCCATTGGTCCTTCCTCACCTCCTGCCACTTTCTCCGCTCCCCCCCTCCCCCCCCCCAATAAGAGCGGTTCACGCGCTGTTCGGGGCTCTG
>VYZQ01065951.1:12183-24855 GCA_013400655.1 Mystacornis crossleyi
GGCATAAGATATTTTTTCATCAATATGCAGTACTTTTCATCATAGAATCATATGACAGATTAGTTAAAGTTGGAAGAGATCTCAAAAATAGTCTAGTTTTACGCCTCCCGCCATGGCTGACGACACCTTCCACTAGGCCAGGTTGCTCAAAACCCCATCCAAACTGGCCTTAAACACTTTGAGGAATGGGGCATCCACAACTGCTCCAGGAAAACTGCTCTAGTGACTCACTAGCAGCACAGTAAAGAACTTCTTATTATCTAATTTAACCTACCGTCTTTCATTTTGAGGCCCTTACACCTTCTCCTATCACTCCTTGCCCATGTAAAAAGTTCCTCTCCAGCTTTCCTACAGGCCCCCTTTAGGTACTGGAATGATGCTGCAAGGTCTTCATGGAGACTTCTCTTTTCCAAGCTGAGCAACCCCAGTTCTCTCAGCCTGTCTTCATTGCAGAAGGTTGTCCCCATCACCAACAAAGATGCTAAAGAGCCCTGGTCCCTGAGGAACATCACTTGTCAATGGTCTCCACTTCAACATTGATCTGCTTAGCTCAGCTCTTTGAATCCGTTCATCCAGACAACTTCTTATCCACCAAGTGTCTATGAAATCCATGGCTTTCCAGTTTAGAGAGCAGGATGTTGTGTGGGACTGTGCCAAATGATTTGCACAAGTCCAGGTAGATGATGTCAGTTGCCCTTCTCTCATCCATCAGTGCTGTAATCCTGCTGTAGAAGGCCACCAAATTTTTCAGGCATGATTTTCCCTCAGTGAAGCCATGCTGGATGTCACTAACCACTTTTTTACATATTGTTTCCTTTTGCACCGTTCTGGTGCTTGTATTTCCACCTCCTGTGTGGATAAACTTCTGTACTTGCAGAGTAAAGTACTCAGTGTGAAGACAGGAGAGCCATATCTTTGATAAAGAACTGGATACCGAACTACTGGGATCCCAAAATGCACAGCAAATATGCAGCAGTGCCTGCCCAGGATGTGCACTTGAGTGAGGACTTGTCATGGTGGGCAGATGCAGATTGCCATGAAGTGATCAAATACTCCCTCAGAGGTGTCTGTGGGCAAGCAGTTGTGGGGTAGAGCCTGACTACAGAAGCATGTGGTATCTTCTCATCCCCAAGAGTATTGTGGATGGAGTGGTGGGAAGAGCTGGCATTGCAGATCCTTTCCCTGTGTTCTCCCCACAGCAGCTGGTGGGGAGTGCAGAGGCAGATGAGCACGCGGAGCTGAGGGGTGGTTAGGCAGATGATCTGTCTCACAGACTCACAAAGGAAGCAGAAGGCTAGGGACAGTCTGTTTGCTACCACAGTGGCCCTGTATGTACTGAATTAAAGATCAATGCAAGCTTCTCCTCAAACATTTTCAGTGAGGCTGGGTTTGTCTTAGTACGTTCACCTCCTTCTCATTGTTCTCATGGACATCTGACAGCAGTCTGCCTCTGTTTCCATGACATAGGTCACAGCATGTGTCATGGGGAGAGAAGTATAGGACACAGTACAAAAATAGTCTTTTAGTTATTCTTCAGGAAGATTATGTTTGTTGTGTGAGCTTCTCAGCTCTCATAGGAAATTGCTGGGTTTTGTTGTGTGTGTGTTTGTTTTGGTTTTTTATGAGCACATCTGCCTAGCATCTGAATTTCTAAATAAGTTAAAATTAAATAAAGCGCAGCGTTAACCCGTGTTAGGCCATAAGTCTGTGGGTCCTTAGGAAGTGAATTTTGAATTGCTTCGGTTGTTCTGCACTCCAGCAATGACTATTTCCATGCAGCTCTTTGTATATGATCTGAAAACACAGGAATGTGGAACTGACATCAGCATGATCTGCAGCTTTACACCTCTGTCAACTGTACGTCAAAATGGTTAGCTTTACAGAGATACCTTCAGCAGCTGAAGGGGTATAAATGATCAGTGAGTTGAAATAACTGTAGGAAAAAATGCAAGTAACCATTTTTTGGGACACACATATACTGGTGATCCAGCAGTACAAACTCAAAGCATGAGTTTGCAGATAGCACTAATGGCATTGCTGCAGTCTGGAAGATGACACTTCTGTGTCTGAACTGTGTCCATGCAAAGTCAGGGATTCTCTGCACTATGCATCCCGTTGCTGTGTGGCTGTTCTCTGACCCTCTGTGGGGTGACAGACACCCAACCACAGGTTCACATCCCAGAGCAAGCCACAGAATCACAGCTGAGTTGCAAGAGACCCACCACTATCACAGACTCAAACCCCTGGCTCTGCACAGGACAATCCCCAACCCCTCCTTGCCTGTGGAGTCTGTGGCTGGTGGATGCATAGCTGCCTGTGGCCTCCCTGGTCAGAAGCTGGAAGGTAGCCAGTGATTTTTAAGCAAATGCATGGACCAAAAATGCATAAAACAACCTAATAAGAGATATATTCCTAAATTTCAGGTTTGTTTTGGTTTTTAACACATCAGTAACATCTTTTTCATTGTGGGTTTCTTGAGTACTTCTGTGTTAGGAAACATTACTGGTGGGCATGTCAGACTTCAGATTCTAGNCTTATCCACCAAGTGTCTATGAAATCCATGGCTTTCCAGTTTAGAGAGCAGGATGTTGTGTGGGACTGTGCCAAATGATTTGCACAAGTCCAGGTAGATGATGTCAGTTGCCCTTCTCTCATCCATCAGTGCTGTAATCCTGCTGTAGAAGGCCACCAAATTTTTCAGGCATGATTTTCCCTCAGTGAAGCCATGCTGGATGTCACTAACCACTTTTTTACATATTGTTTCCTTTTGCACCGTTCTGGTGCTTGTATTTCCACCTCCTGTGTGGATAAACTTCTGTACTTGCAGAGTAAAGTACTCAGTGTGAAGACAGGAGAGCCATATCTTTGATAAAGAACTGGATACCGAACTACTGGGATCCCAAAATGCACAGCAAATATTCAGCAGTGCCTGCCCAGGATGTGCACTTGAGTGAGGACTTGTCATGGTGGGCAGATGCAGATTGCCATGAAGTGATCAAATACTCCCTCAGAGGTGTCTGTGGGCAAGCAGTTGTGGGGTAGAGCCTGACTACAGAAGCATGTGGTATCTTCTCATCCCCAAGAGTATTGTGGATGGAGTGGTGGGAAGAGCTGGCATTGCAGATCCTTTCCCTGTGTTCTCCCCACAGCAGCTGGTGGGGAGTGCAGAGGCAGATGAGCACGCGGAGCTGAGGGGTGGTTAGGCAGATGATCTGTCTCACAGACTCACAAAGGAAGCAGAAGGCTAGGGACAGTCTGTTTGCTACCACAGTGGCCCTGTATGTACTGAATTAAAGATCAATGCAAGCTTCTCCTCAAACATTTTCAGTGAGGCTGGGTTTGTCTTAGTACGTTCACCTCCTTCTCATTGTTCTCATGGACATCTGACAGCAGTCTGCCTCTGTTTCCATGACATAGGTCACAGCATGTGTCATGGGGAGAGAAGTATAGGACACAGTACAAAAATAGTCTTTTAGTTATTCTTCAGGAAGATTATGTTTGTTGTGTGAGCTTCTCAGCTCTCATAGGAAATTGCTGGGTTTTGTTGTGTGTGTGTTTGTTTTGGTTTTTTATGAGCACATCTGCCTAGCATCTGAATTTCTAAATAAGTTAAAATTAAATAAAGCGCAGCGTTAACCCGTGTTAGGCCATAAGTCTGTGGGTCCTTAGGAAGTGAATTTTGAATTGCTTCGGTTGTTCTGCACTCCAGCAATGACTATTTCCATGCAGCTCTTTGTATATGATCTGAAAACACAGGAATGTGGAACTGACATCAGCATGATCTGCAGCTTTACACCTCTGTCAACTGTACGTCAAAATGGTTAGCTTTACAGAGATACCTTCAGCAGCTGAAGGGGTATAAATGATCAGTGAGTTGAAATAACTGTAGGAAAAAATGCAAGTAACCATTTTTTGGGACACACATATACTGGTGATCCAGCAGTACAAACTCAAAGCATGAGTTTGCAGATAGCACTAATGGCATTGCTGCAGTCTGGAAGATGACACTTCTGTGTCTGAACTGTGTCCATGCAAAGTCAGGGATTCTCTGCACTATGCATCCCGTTGCTGTGTGGCTGTTCTCTGACCCTCTGTGGGGTGACAGACACCCAACCACAGGTTCACATCCCAGAGCAAGCCACAGAATCACAGCTGAGTTGCAAGAGACCCACCACTATCACAGACTCAAACCCCTGGCTCTGCACAGGACAATCCCCAACCCCTCCTTGCCTGTGGAGTCTGTGGCTGGTGGATGCATAGCTGCCTGTGGCCTCCCTGGTCAGAAGCTGGAAGGTAGCCAGTGATTTTTAAGCAAATGCATGGACCAAAAATGCATAAAACAACCTAATAAGAGATATATTCCTAAATTTCAGGTTTGTTTTGGTTTTTAACACATCAGTAACATCTTTTTCATTGTGGGTTTCTTGAGTACTTCTGTGTTAGGAAACATTACTGGTGGGCATGTCAGACTTCAGATTCTAGCTGATATAAGCTAAGGTACCTTCACTTACAGTGTAAAGTTTCCATGGCCATATAAATGAATAGAAAATTTGGTCCAAGAAATGTAGAAGAAATAAGTGACAGTACACTACCATGCATTCACCTTTCAAGGAGTCTCTAGTATGAGTTACGTACTACAAGTTACCAAAAGTCCCAATTAACTCCTTCCTACCCAATAAAGTACTAAGACAATTTTAAAGTACTAAGACAATTTGTTTCATGTCTTTTGCCAGACTGAAAGTTTTCACAGGGAATAATTACCACTGGCAAACAGGAAATATCACCCCGACATCTTTCTAGGACTCAAGTCTGTGACATACTTCACTCACTTCTGACACCGGACTTCAAGACTTAAACCTTCATGGCAACTCTGGGGAATAAAATACCTGATACCCCAGAGGTCCCAGAGGGTAAAAACATTCTCTCTCAAATGCAACATCAGACTGAGCAAAACTCTCACTGAGAAGTGTCATTGAAGATGAGAACTTTGCATGCCCATCTATGAAGCCTAATTCTGGACCATTTATAAGTAACTTAAAGCACCATCTCAATTGAAAAAAGCAATGAGAACAATACACCTTAAAAAAAGAAAAAAGAGGAAAATCTCAGCTTATATGCAGACTTGGAAAACCCCCTAGAGGCATATTACTCAATCCTTATGTCCAAATCTTAATACACCACAAAATGTTGTGGGGGAAAGAATTTCCTGTTACTTTCATTTGTGTGTACACATGTAGAATGTAGAAAAGCTCCGTTTAGTATTATATAGGAGCCAACTTAGAAAGCACAGCTATACTGAAATAAAACTACATTTTTATTCATGTGACCGTCTGTTCTCCAGGCAGGAAATTCTGATACAGGAGTTCTTATTTTGATTTCTTTGTATACTTGCAAATTCTGATTTTTATCTTGGAGATCATAATAGTGTTCAGCAAAAAACTTACCTATTTGCTTTACACTCCAGTTCATAAAGTACACTAAATTCTGAGGGAGTCCCTCAGGACCTACTAGGAATGAGAAGCATTTTGTTTTTCCAGATGGTCATGTAAAGCTTTTTCTTTACTGATGATTGATGATCGATAGATTCAATCACAAAAAAAGGTGTTCATAAGTTCGTAATTCTTTTGTCTAAATCCTAATGATTCTTTTCTATACAGGAAAATCTAGCTGCTACACAGGGGTACGAGCTTCTTCCACTCACTGTGGATTTCTGTGTGGGGACGCACATCTTAAGGAGCATCAGACAGAGGTTCCTAGACCAAGAGCAGTTGCTGAGATGGTTCTTGAGCCTGTGGGGTGCACTAGGGGCTCTCGCACCCTGTGAACGGGACTGTGCATACTCTGTTTGCTCTCTGTACCCCAGAGAAACATTCAGCTGCCTTCTTGTTGGGGGTTGAGAAAGTTTTCTTTTTGTATGTGTATGTGTTCTTTTCTTCTCCTCTCAAAGGAATTTTTTCCCATGTTAAGAGACGATTGCTGGGGTACTTAAAAGAAACAAATGACCTAGCCAGCCACAAGGGAGGGGCCCAATTGTCCCTTTTTTGGTCTTGGTGGCGTCTTCTCAGGTGGGAGAGCAGAGAAATCTCGAGATTTAGAACTGGAAAAAAAAAGAGGTGGGGTAGGGTGCTTGGGATTCATTGCTCTCCTGGCGTTTGGAGGGAGCAGAGACTGCAGCCGCCGTGGAGAGAGTTCATCTCGCTGCGAGGCCGTGTTTTCTGCTGTCTTTGTCNTTACTCTTTGGGATTTTCCCTAAATTCCATTTTCCTTCTTCTTTCCTTTCCTTTTTCTCTCCTTTCTCCCTGTCTCCTAGGTCCTGCTTTGATGTGACATTTCCCTGCAGTCATCTAAGCTCTTTGCCCTCTGAGTGTTGAGCAAATGATTATAAATGGAAGGCTGGCCCTCATGCAGGCTTATTTTGCTGTAAAAGAAGAAATATGAGAAAATATCTTTGCAGATGTTCTCACTACAGCCAGAAGACATTGGGACATACTCTTTAAGATCATTGTCTAGCCTGGCTGAATCTGTCACCTTTCCTTATATATACACACATCTTATTAGAGGCATTTGTCT
Source organism: Mystacornis crossleyi (assembly GCA_013400655.1). Lineage (NCBI taxonomy): Eukaryota > Metazoa > Chordata > Aves > Passeriformes > Timaliidae > Mystacornis > Mystacornis crossleyi. The sequence continues at coordinate 18,754 of VYZQ01065951.1, forward strand.
ATAGAAAGTTGTCCAGACCCCTGTCCGACAGCTGGCACTTTGTAACAGCAGTCCCTAAAGACCTCAAGCCTGGTAAATAGTTTTTAAATATTTCCATGAAGGACTGTCGGTTTGTTTGAACCATTCAGCTGATTCAGCACTGGAGCCATGGAAAGGCTGATTAATGGTTTGCTTATTTTACAGCCTAACAGCCCACAAGCCAATTGCCCACTAATATTTCCCTGATGAGCATAGGCTTGTTTCTGTGTTGAAGTAGGTTTCTGAGAAACTACATTCCTACATTCCCAGACTGTTTGTGATTTTGGTAAGAACTACATGAATTGGAGTGCCTATTATCATACTTAAACTTAGCTTGTAGCCCTGTTTATTTACCATAAGTCATAAAGTTGACTGAAAAATTCTCCAGAATTTAATTTCAGCATAAAAATAATTTTGAAATTAAATTAAGGGGGGAAAAGTTAAAAAGAGATTATTTCATTTAAGGACAAAAGAAATAGAATTAAAACGTGGTGGGGAAAATGAAAGGAAAAAGCAATACGTTGGCTGATTGGTACAGGCTGTTATTACAATTTGTAAAACAAAATATTACTTCCCCAAATAAATAATTTTCTTCACTTTTTAAAAAAATTCACTAGTATTAAAATGATCTGTTTCTGCTGTCCAGATATTTAAAGTCTTTCACTGTACAGGTGCAGACTAACCTGGGCTACAGAAGGTGGTTTTGAAGTTCATTCTAAGGAATGACATAAAAATGTGGTAAAAACATATAGGTTTTCCCTTTTCATCTCTTACAGAGCTGAAAATGAAAGTTTTATTTATATACTAGTCCAGTGTTTTCAGGGTTTGAAGAAAAAGATTTTACTTTCTCTTAATAAGTGCAAAGAGAAATACAGTACTGCTATTTCAAACCCAAATGGAAAAGACAGGAGGGAGTGGGTCTCATCATTTACATTTTTGTTCTTTTTTCAGGTTCCCTTGGGTTTAAAGAACTTAGAATTTATTATAGGATAATAGCAATACCAAAGCTCCATTTTAAATGCATTTGTAGCTCAAAAGGGCTGGTAGGGTGTCAGGTTGGATGGGGTTGTTAGGTTTGTTTTCTAAACATCAGCCATTTAGGCTATATATCAAGTGTGTGCTTTCTGAAACTGTCATTACAAAGGACAGGGATGAAAAAAGAGCTGCAAATCTCTCTGAAAGCTTACTGGCTACATGTTTGTCATATTTAAACTTTTGTTCTGATTATCCTGGATCACCTGTGGAGTCCTTGGGCCACTCTCCCCACCATTATTTACCCCTCCTCCTCCCTTTTTGTTAAGGCTGATGAATTCAAGTCCATACATTTCACACAAGCACAACCCAACAAGGTATTGACTGCCCTCAGCTCTTTCCATAAACTCAAGGGAACCAAAGTATTCAACACTTTGAAGAAGGAGATTCATTGCTACAGCAGGGCCAGGATGAGTCCCACACCGAATTCTAAGGAAATCTCGATTCACTCAGGCCTGTTGATCACCCCAGCAATGGAAGAATCATGAAATGCCACTTGCCTTTGAGAAAAATCTTTCAGTCATACCCAAAACTAGCACAGAGCAGTGAGCTGAAAACTGCAGACAGGCAGACTACCTGTTTTTGTCCTAGGAGAAAAATTGCAGAATCATAGTACTGTTTAGGTTGGAAAAGGCCTTAAAGATCATTGAGTCCAGCCACCATCAGAGCACAGACATGTCCACTACAAAACCATGTCCCTTAAAGTCACATCTAAACATCTTTTAAATTTCTCCAGCAATGGTGACTTAACCACTTCACTGGACAGAATTTTCAGTGTTTGCCTGTCCTTTTGGTGCAGGATTTTCCTAATAGCCAATATAAATCTCCTTGGTGCAAGTTAGAATTATAGAATCATGGAGTGATTCAGGTTGGACGGGACCTTGAAGATCATGTCGTTCCAACCCCTCTGCCATGGACAGGAATATCATTCACTAGGTCAGATTGTTCAGGGCGCCATCCAACCTGTCACTGAGCACTTCCAGGGTAGGGCATTCACAGCATATCTGGGCAATCTGTTCCAGTGCTTCATCGCCCTCTGAGTAAAAATTTCTTCCATTTTTCTAACCTAAGTTTCCCATCTTTCAGTTTAAAACTATTGTCCTTTTTCCCGTTACTAACCACCCACACAAAAATTCCCTCTTCCTCCTTTTTATAAGTCTCCTTAAGGTACAATGCAGTCTCCCTGATGCCTTATCTTCTCCAGGCTGAACAACCCTATCTCTCCCAGCATGTCTTCATAAGAGAGTTGCTCTGTCCTTCTGATCATCTTCATGCCCTCCTCTGAACCCATTGTAGCAGGTCCATGTTTTTGTTGTGCTAGGAACCCCAGGGCTGGAGGCAGCATCCAGGTGGGGTCTCACAAAGACAGAGTAGAGGGGCAGAATCACCTCACTTGCTCTGCTGGCCATGCTGCTTTGGATGTAAGCCAGGACACAATTGGCCTATTGGGCTGAGACTCATGTACAGCTTTTCAGTGACAAGAACCCCCAGGTTCCCTCCAGCAGGGATGTTCTCAATGAGTTCTTCCAGTCTGTGCTCATGTCCAAGATTGCCCCAACCTAGGTGCAGTCCTTGACTTGGTCTTGGACTTGTTAAACTAAATGAGGTTCTTCTGGGCCCACTTCTCAAGCTTGTACAGGTCACTCTGGATGGTACCCTCTCCTTCTGTTATGTTAACTTCATCAGTCAGCTTCATGTTGTCTCCAAACTTGCTGAGAGTGCACTTTATCCCACTGTCTGTGCCATCAAAAAAGATATTGAAGAGCACCAGTCCCAAGACAGAGCTCTGAGTTCTGTGGACAAAGAGCCATTGACCACAGGTCTTTGGCTGCATCCATCCAACCAACTCCTTATTCATTAAATAGTCCATCCCCTAAATCCGTGTCATGTGGGACCATATCAAAAGTTGTGCAGAACTCTAGATAGATGATGTCTGTTAGTCTTCTCCTGTCACCGTTGCCATCACTCCATCCTAGAAGGACACTGGTCTGGTCAAGAATAATTTGCACTTATCAATGCTGTGCTGGCTGCCTCGAGTCACTTCCTTGTCTTTTATGGGCTACAGCACGGCTTCTAGGAGGATCTGCTCCATGGTCTTCCCAGACACAGAGGTGAGATTCCCTGGTCTGTGGTTCCTCAGAACTTCCTTTCTCATCTTTTTGAAAATGGGAATGGTATTTCCTTTTTTCCAGCCACCAGTGACTTTGCCTTGGCTTTTTAAATATGATGAGACTGACTTGGCAACAGCATCAATCAGTTTCCTCAGGACCCTGGAATGTATCTCATCAGGTCCCATAGACTTGGGCCCATTCAGTTCTTCATCCAGTGGTCCTGAACCTGCTCTTCACTTACAGTGGGAATGACTTCACTGCTCTTAAACTCACCCAAAGGATCAGGGACTCGAGAGACATAGGAAGCTGGACTGCCACTGAATCCTGAGGCAAAGAATTGAGTACCTCAGACTTCTTATCAGTTGTCACTTCCTTGAAGTAATTTCTTGTTTTCCTATCCCTTGCTACCTGGGGGAAGAGACCAGCTTCCACCTCCCTACAACATCCTTTTGGATCATTGGAGAGTGATAAGGGAACTGATATGCTGAAATCTGGAAGTGATAGGAGTTTGACATATGAAGAATCTCAGTGCAGCACCACTCAGCAGCTATAGCTGAGATAACCAAGGAATTACGTGAGTTAATTACAACTGAATCATTAACCATAAAATGACACACCATCAAAATCAAAGAGTGCCAAGTGGATTGATTTCCAAAAGTTGTAAATTTCAAGGAACTCAGCTTCTGAAAAGTGTCAGAAAAACAGAAACTGGGAAAAATAGGGACATTCCAAGCATTAAATCTTCTGGAATTGTTATCCATCTGTTCCCAGAGAAAGGGATGAGTCACTTATCAGTTGTCATCTGCTGTACAACCCCATCACTACCACAGCCCTCAAGAAATGAGCAAGTTAGTAATAAATCCGGTATTTTAAACAGGAAATGATTCTTCAGCTGGAGATGTCCAAAAAAGAAACAAGCTGCTGTTTCCCAAATGGCACATGGTGACATGACTGTGCTCCTCAGTCAGCCCTAGAGAAGTTTAAAGGCTTGACTCTGCTGACTTATTGTCATCATGAGATCTATTGGGGCAGGGGCAGGTTGTGAAGTCAATGTTATACAAGGGAGATGGAGAAGAGACTATTTATGTTTGGACTCTGGGGTGTGAAGGGAAGTATCAGGGACACTGACCTTGTTGCTTCAGAGATTTTTTTGCCTTGCTATAGTTCCTGGCTGCAGCCTGCAGCCTCTCTGCTTCTCATCCACTGAGGGACAGCAGACCAGCCATGTAAGGCAAAGGCCATGGCTATGCTTGAGTCAACAGAAAGCAAAGCAACTTATGAAAAACTCCTTCCTCTGCCTTGTCTTCCCTTCCAAAAACTTCATGCTTTCCTGACATACAGATTACAGGAGAAGAGAAAAGATGTACGGACACTGTCAATGGGATAAACAGATTCTAACAAAAAAAGACAAGGTAGAGGATAGAGACAATCATTTGATTATGTGATGAATAATAATTCTGCAGATGTTGGGGCTCTACTGTCAATTAAAAAGGTCGAGCTGGAGTGAAGGAGAGCAATTTCCTTGCTTGTAAATAGAGATGGCTAAAATAACCTTGAACCTAGTCTCTCTCATGCACACATCCTGTGTGAAACAATAAGTGTTTTGAGGTGGATTGAGCATCGTCCTGTTAAGTCTGCAGAGATGGGTCTTTTCTCTGCTTGTGTTAGGTTCCCCAGAGGATTAAAATCATCAGTCATTCAGCAGCTTTATAAAATTGGAGACACATTCTGCTGATCCTGCTTAGGGATGATCGATGCTCTATTAAGGACTTTTCACTCATCCTAGCACTTAGATGTCATTGTTATGTCATATCAATGTAGAGCCTTCTGAATATTTTCCTAGGTGGTAGCTTATACATAAAATCTTTAGAGTAGGCTGGTGTCTTCCTACAGTTTGATGCTATTGAGTAAATTTATAATGCAGATGATAAAATACTAGCAATAGACAATTAGCTCAAATACTTGGTGAGATGTGAATCTAATTTTTTTAAAGCATAATGCTCTCATTCATTCGAAAAAACCCAGAACCCAACAACCAAAATAACCGACCTAAGATCTGTTTTCAGAACTGAAAAAATACTTGTTTCGAAATGCATCCTTCACCAGTTAGAAAGGTATTAGAAAAAATTGCATAACAGCCACGCACATCAAAATTTTAAGTAAGAGATCTTTTTGACAAAGAAGCTGATTAATAATGAGACCAAAACACCCTGCAATGTGATGGATTCTTAATTTCTGAAAATTCACAGTCAAAAGTGAATTCAAAACACAATTACTTAATTGAATGTAAGCTGACTGAAAAAATGGATAAAATATCACAGTTTGTGCTAAAAAGAATAGGAGCCCAATGGTTCCTGGTGGCCTGGAAATCTGCAATGAAGAACTATATTGAAAGATGCTAGTTTTATTAAAACATCCAAGACTACCAAGTCTGTTTCAGCTACATTTGCTGTCAGTAGTACATGACTAACTCAGCACCCTCTGCAGATGACAGAACTTTACAATGGGGATTCTTCCCCAAAACTTTCCAACACCAATATTTCTTTTTTTTTCTTTTACTCCTTTTACTTCTCATTTTTTTCTATTATCTTACTGCATTTAAACATGCTGGTAGACAACTGTTAATTTCATTGCTCTTTTGGCATTGGTATATGTTTAAGGTTCTCAGGGCCAAAGGTTTTGCTCAAGTTTTTATCTTCTTTTTAAATTGGTATTTTTGTAAGTTTGGGCATGTTACTGCTAATCTTTCCTTTCTGACAGCAGTACTTTGCCAGTGACAGTAAAATTTTCTGGTTTGGTTCAGGAATCTTTAATCTGAACCCACTTATTCAGTCCCTTGAATTACTTGCATAGAAAAACCCCCAGACAAATCCCTAGGTCTAAATCACAAATGTAGAGAGCAGATCTGAGTCCTGAATGAAGAAAAAATTCAATGAGCATT
>VYZQ01065953.1:0-10066 GCA_013400655.1 Mystacornis crossleyi
CCTTAAAAATTTTTTTTTAATTCTCTTCAGTAGCTCTCCACACAAATAATAGTTCATTTCTGTGCTAAGACACAGCTTTCCTAATTGATTAAAATTATCCCCTTTTATTTTCTTTCTATTTTTGCCTAAAAAATAATTAACAATTCAACTCATTATTCCAAATGCAGGGGATCACAATTGGACCATTGGTCAGATATCTGGATGTTAAAAAGACGAACAAAAAGGAATCTATCAATGAAGAAATTCATGTGCGAGTAAGTTTTTTGTATCAGTAACTGGTATCCCAAAAAGAAGACAACAGGTATTCCAAAAGAGCTGGACAGAGGGAGGTGCTTGGAAGCCTGGCATTTAGTGGATTTGAACATTCAGTGCATTTAAGAATACATGGAGGTAACCCTAGGCATCATTTTCCAAAGTATTATATCTCATTTATATTCATATTTACTATCATATTATACTATCATTCCACAAGCATCATGGTGTAGTAGGTCCCTTATTTATTTGTAGTTTTACCATGGGAGGATAGACACAGAAAAGAAATGTTTACAAAATGCACTTACCATCCTTCCTAGCTGGATTTGTCAGATACATTTGTTGCCATCTTTTGACCCGTTCTAGACACACTGAAATCTTAAAAGTCTTTAATCCAGATTTATTGAACTGAGGTGAACCATTGGACTACGAACTTAGTTTCAAGTTATTCTGAGTAGTGATCTATTCTCCTCTCAAACATTTACTTCAGTTCTCAAATTACTATTATATAAAATAACACCAAGTTCCTCAATCTGATTTAACGTTATAGAAAAGGTATGTACATTCTTTCATTTCACAATAGGGGATACGTTTGAAATTAACAGAAACACTGTGCCTTAAATGAAGTTCACACAGAGACATTAGCAAAATTAGAGCATCTTAACTGATTTTGAATTTAAAGTAAATTTAATTCTTACTATTTGAACACTTACACTTAACCTTGCATTTAAAAGCACCCCTTATGACAATATGTCTGTAAAAATTGGCCTTTTTCTGTCTCTGTAATGCCAGAAATGCACAAAAAATGACTGGAAGTAATAGAAGTTAGCAGTGACCAGTCTCATGTTATTCTGCAAAATCCTCAGAGAACTTACCAGTCAAGGTGAAGGTGTCGGTACCTGGCCCTGTGCCTCTCCCAGGGAAGTCACACATGTGGAGAGGACACTTGGTTGACAGAACCAAGAATTTATTTTTTCAGTGGACAAAAAGGACTTGACAATTTTTTGCCTCCATCAAAATGGTGCCACTGCAGCCAAGCGGCCACAGTGGGATCTTTGACTTGATTTTTAGAGAAATGCAGGTTCTTTCAGAATTAACTTTCATGCTCCAATATAAAAATAAATCTCAAAATCATGTCAACAAGTGTGTATATGTGGTAACATTCTTTTTTCATAATGGCCACTTAAAATTTTTCCATGTTTTTTTCTATAGTTGATGGATCACTTGAAGGCTGGTATTGAAGACATATGTGGACACTGGAGTCATTATCAGCTGAGAGATAAGTAAATATCTCTTACTGCAGTCTAATATAATAAAATAACCTATCTACCATGTAAAATATAGTAGGTAAATAGAAGAGGAAATTAAAATGCTGGGCTCATGTGCCATATCTCTTTTTAAAAGGTGAACTCCTGAGTAACCATTAACTCTTGAGAGTGCAGTGCTCATACATTGCCTGCTAGACTGGATCTGCACAAGCAGAAAATAACCAAGAGAGAAAGGAAGAAAGACATAGCATGGGAACTCATGCTATGACATCAGCCTGTGCACATAGCTTTGGTATAAATCTAAGGTCCTGGTTAACTCTGGATTTAGAGCATAAGCTACATATGGTATCAGTGCTTCACTGACTTTTGCTGTGAGCGTCCACAGAAAACAGGATCCCTTGCTGGTGTGTAGAGATTCAGTAATATTCAGTCACCTGTCCTTACAGGTCTTTGCATTCAGCAATATCTAAAATAAGAGTGCAGAAGGGAATGTTTGAATTTAAATATCCAGTAGCATAAGTAGATACTCTCAAGCTAGTGTTTACTCAGAAATGCAGGGCCTGCATTGTCTCTTCCATAAGCAGGATGAGGTGGTTTTGTGACACTTTGTGGCTCTTCCAAGCACTGCCCAGAAGAGATGGATCTGCTATTCCCTTTGCCTTTTCCCTCAGGGAGCCCCGTGGACATGCTGGCCACCACCACACCATGTGAAGGGAAGTAGGGGAAAGACTGATTTTTCTTTCCCCCAAACATCTTATTATGGTGCTGTGGGCTAAAAGTTATCCCTAGTTATCCCAGCTATGCCTAGGCTTCTGTGCTGGAATCCTGTCTGACCTTTCAGTATTGGACTCCAGTAACCCAGCCAAGGGTGTCTGCTGGGACAAGTCCTTTCGTGACTGGGTTTCTCCCTATGGAAAAAAGTAATTAATGTGGGGAGAGGGTGACTAGTTTGCATCCAATTCTTGTCCCAACAGGGAGTAACGATATAATGTGCTAGGGGATTCCCCGAAACTAAAATACCTTCTTGGCTCTGACAGTACAGAGATAGCTTTAGGACATCCATCTGCTGGGACCACATCATTGTCTGTTTATTGTTCAGTCAATAAACTGAACAAATGTCTGTTGGAGCAGTAAATCCACTGAAATAGCTGCATTTATACATACCTGTGAGTAAATGCTATCCCTTTGTCTCACATCTACCTGATAGCTCTGAAAAGAGAATTTTGCCCAAATTAGCCATAAATGTAGTGTTTTGGTTCACAGACAGATTAAAAAAACACACTGTGTCTGAAGACATTTTATGTAAGAAGATTGTATTAAAAAGTATTCACTAAACGTTTGTATGCAACTTTGAAGTTGTGTATCAGAATTAATTACCTAAGCCATGACAATCCAGGAGGCTTTCTGTTACCCAGAAAAACATAAAGAGCTCTAATCCCCTGCAAACATTTGTGTACCTACCTCTGCTATTAATGAATAAAAAATGGCCTTTGCTAAGGAAAAAAAGATACAAATCCTGTAGTGCTTTTCCCAGCATTGTGGAGCACCTTACCTTGCTGTGGTAAACTGTTCCTTTGAAAGAAGCAGAACTGTTGCTCTGCTGAAGATCTACTGTTGTTCTGCTAAATGTCTGCCTGAAAGCACGTACCTGTTCCAAGGCACACGCACACATTCACATTCAAATTATGCCACACATTAGCAATATTTTACAATCTGCAGCATGCAAGCACATAGTATTTTGGGGTCCTTTCAATTTCTCTGTTATTCAGAATACAAAGAAATGTATTTTCTCCGCTCTAATTGTCAGGATTCAAAATTATCGGCAACGTAATGGGCCCTAACTACTGTAACTGCTGGGCCACTTAGAGCCTCATTGGTGGCTGGCTGAATAGGCCAGGATTACAGTAAGAGCAGCTGCTGCTGTTATGCCCTACTATAATACAACATTTGTACAAAAGCGTGGAGACTGGCCATTTTTTTTTCTGACAAATGTGGCAGTGTAATATGCAAACATACACACAGCCCTCTCTTTTGCTCTGATTGCAGCTTGTTTCTTTCTTTTGTCTAGCGGGCTCTGCAATCTCTGTGGACCAGTAGACTATGCCAAATATCCCCCTAAAGGTCTCTGCTCACCAGGCCTTCAGGAGTCCACAGGTGCCTCTAATTTGTATTCAGTTTCCACCACTGAATTGTAGATGTGTGCATGTGAATGAAGATCAGCTTGTTCTACAGAGAAGAAAACATATTTCCTTTTTTACCCTTTGATTTTGGTATCTTTTTTGCAGATTTAAGAAGTTTGACAATAAGTATTTGAAGAAGATTTTAATTCGGGAACACCAGCCCAAATCCAGCCTTGTGTCATTGTACAAAAAGATGGAGATAAAACTGGCCATTGAAATGGCTGAAAGTGGCATGAAAATTTCAAAATCATCCTCTACTTCTTTACAGTGAGTACCAACCTCCCAACCCTTTGCAGAGTAGGGACAGGAAGGAATGGGACAAAAATGAGGAGTACCCAAGGAACTCCATGACTTCAATTGAAATGTAAGCAAAAGAAGACAATTATGAAAACAGCAGGTGCAATTTGGTGTTCATCATATTTGCACTTTGCTCAGAGAGTGAAAATTAAAACCATGGACATTTTTTTTTCAATGATGAGCACTCCTGAAGAGGAATCATGAGTCAGGTGCAGAAGCCACTCTGGCTGCTTTAAATCACAGTAGTGAGTCAAGACAGATTACTTATCACTTACCTGGCCAGTGGGTTTCTTTAATCGCTGCCAGGTGCTGCGAGACCTGCAGGATGGCTTAGCATACAGGTCCTGACCCCATTATCCCAATCATGAATTTTTGCTGAGAGCAGATTTCTTTGTGGCATCTGCAATTTTTGCTACTCCAGTTTGCAATCCCGTAAACTATCTTGCCATATTTTGGTATTTCCCAAACAAACAATTTTGTCCAGTTAAACATTGAGAGCAGCCTATCAAGAAGGACTTCAGGATACTTGTGGTGGAAATACTGGACATGAGCTGTCAATGTGCACTTGACAGCAGCCCAGAAAGACAACCATATCCTGCATCAAAAGTAGCATGGCCAGCAGGTTGAGGGTGGGGATTCTCTCCTACTGCTCTGCCCTTGTGAGACACTACAGTGCTGTGTCCAGCTTTGGGATCCTCAGTACAGGAAAGACCTGGACCTCTTGGAGCAGGTCCGGAGGAGTGCCACAAAGATGATCAGAAGGCTGAAGCACCTCTCCTGTGAGGGAATGCTGGGAAGTTTGAGCTGTTCAACCTGGAGAAGAACCCTGGGAACACTTGATTGCAACTTTTCAGTACTTAGAGGGCTTACAAGAAAGATGGGGACAGACTTTTTAGTAGGCTTTGTAACAGTAGGACTAGGAGAAGGTAGATTCAGACTAGGTAAGAGAACTTTTTTTTATGATGAGGGTCGTGAAACTCTGGAACAGGTTGCTCTGGGAGGTAGCAGATGCCTCATTCTGGGAAACATTCAAGGTCGGGTGTGATGGGGCTCTGAACAACCTGACAAGAGTTGAGGATGTCCCTGCTCATCGTGGAGAGTTTGGAACCAGATGCAAGCAATTCTGTGACTCTATCAAACAGTAATGCGACTCGGTATCAGACAGACCAGGGGACAAAACTGGTGGGATCTCCAGAGGGAGCTGAGGGAAGTAACCTCTAGGAGAAGAGTCCGCACAAATCTTCCCTCCTGCACACCATGACTGACATGCATGTGTTTATCCTCACATTGCAACACACTGTCCAGAGCACAGGTATTGCTGAAGGCACCTGCCTCCATAAATTCTTTCCCAGGCTCTTGCTGACCTCTGTTGCTGCTCTTGCCTGCTCTTTCCTGTTGTGTCCTTAAACCACTTTCCATTTTGCAGCAGTCTCTGAGAGGGTCCAGCATATTATCTTTTTTGAATGGTGATCTCTACCAGTAACAGAAAATGCAAATACCACCTGGATATTAAACTAAAATCTCTCTTGGAACTCTGGCTTAATCATGTCAAGATCAGTCTGCTTTCTTGTACTGATGTCAGAATACAGTGTAAGGCTCTTTTCTCTCTAAATTATTCTTCGCTGAATGGATGATATTAAAAAAGACTGCATTTATGTCAGGCTCCTTTCTGTCTGCTGTAATCCCTTAACTGTTCTGAGCCAAGAGAAAATGTGCAAGGCTGTTAGACAATCCATGGCAATCAAACCACATCCCTCTTCTTTTCCCGAGGGAGAGAGAAAATAAGAAATATTACTCCAGCATAATTCAGACATTCTCTCCTGAGCTGGGAATTTATATTGAAAAATATTCTTTAATAAACAGTTGATATGATGGACTAATTTTTGCCATCTCTACTCTGGCTATAATTGAATTTTACTGTGCATCATCCTCCAGTGAGAAAGCCTTTTTAAAAAATGAAGTGTCAGCTTCAGAAAAACAGCCTGTGGCTCAAAACCATTTTGATCTTGCAGGCTGTGAGAGTGTTCTAGGAAAATACACGTTTTCCCACCTCTGTTCATTGATAAGTGTCTGCTGTTGAGCACTGCAGGAGACAGGATATTGAGCTAGTTGTTGGATCTTTGGTCCGAGCCAATACAGCAGTTCTTGTTGCCATTCCCCATAGCAATTAAATGAACCTGTGAAAGGTTTGTAAGCATATTTATAAATTGTCTGATTGCTATCATTGAGACAGCATGTACCCAAAGTCCCTGTCTTCAGTGAGGATACAAAACTCTGGCCATGAACAAGAGGAGATTTGAAATAAAATTCCAGTGTATGGCATGTAAAGCTTTATTAGCAGTGCCAGAGTAGTGAGAAAACTCTCACTCACACTTCTGATTGGGTTTGCAGCCGTTATGCACACAAGGAGATTTGCTTTATAAGAATCAGAGCAGATCTCCAATGCTGTGAATTAGCAGAATTGCATTCATGCTGGTGTGATTCCTGCAGGTGGAGTGGGTGTCCAATTTACAGTATTTCCAGCACAGAGTGAAAAAATCTGCCCAGGGATTATGCAACAAAGAATCCGCATTTGAATGAAAGCAGGGCATTTGGTTATGATGTTTTGGAAAATATAAGCCTTATAAATAAGGATGGAAATGGTGAAAGCAGAGTGTAGGAGATATTATCAAAACTGTGGGTTTATGGCTGTTTTTTGTAGGAAATATGACCATTAGAGAGAAAGACGGTTTGATACTGAGTTTACTTCATGTTGGCTTCATATTGCTGCAATATTGACTTTGGTAAATTTTGGAATATATCAATACGGTACAGATCAGAACCAAGTGTTGTGTTGTCATTTGTGGTGGTACAGTTATGAGAGAGTTGTGCCCAATCATGTTATTCCTTCACAGGACTAGTAAAGATTAATGGAGGATTCACAAAGTTCAAAATTTTAGATATAATATAAAAAAAAATAATATTACACAGTTTGTGCAAGTATCAATATATCAAGTATCAATGTATCAAGTATCAACTATCTCCATATGTAAGGAAAAAAGAAGTACTGTCATGGAAGTCATCACAGAGAGACAGCTTTCATGGCATATTATAATATCAATTTTTTCTTCACAAATATGTATCCTGTGCTGTTCTTTGTTGTAACATATTAGAAGACTCAATAAGAACAAAGAAATTGTTTCAATAAGGATTACTTTATGGGTTTGATAAGATACCAAACAAGTTTGGGGTTTTTTGAAAGTCCTTTCTTACTGTATTACAAAATGTAAAAGCAATCTGTTCCTTATTACCATATATATGCATTGTTATCAGTTGGTTGGGTTCATATCCAATCCCGTGAAAAGAATGACGATTTTTTATTTGTGCTTCAGAACAATGCAGATTATCTTCATGCTATTTGTTCTTTTGCCACCACAGCTCAACTGAAACTCAAGGAGTTTTATTTATTCTATTTAATCCACTTTAAGAGCAAAATAATAAGCTTTTAAATAACTTGGAACTGGCTGCTTCTGTGCTGGCATGTGGAGAAAGTCAGGTATGCAGCTGGAAAAGCAAAGAGATAATCTGATGGCTCCCCAGTGGAGTCAAGCTTTTCCCTGTTTAGATGCTTTCCCCTATTTATTCCCAACAGTAAGGGATAAAGATCCTGTGGACACATTCAAGGAAGCACAAAGCAGGGATGCAGTTGCTCCCTGTGATGTCAAAGCCACCTGCAGCAGCTATTCCAGTTCCATTTGCATTACACAAATGAGCCAAGCCTGTGTTTTAGAGACCAAAACTTGTTGACAGTCCCCAGGGCTTGTGCTTGTGTATATTTTCCCAGATGTACCTAGGGACTCTGTGTTGCCCAAAGGGACATCCGATGGGGGCTGCTGACAGCAGGGAATCTGGTTTCCTTGCTGTAGAAGGCAGCATACACGGGCTGGGCCCCAGTCTGAGACACACCACACCTCGTTGGAGTAAAGGTACAGTACACCCAAGCCTGGAAACTTGGTGGCATCCTCGGATCCTCTCAGTGTTTTTTCTGAGAACTGAAAGCAAGTGAAAAAGGAACCAACCAACCCATGCACCCACCCAGCCAGCCAGCCTGGAATTGGGCAGTGCTGAAGGTCTTTTTTTCCCTAATGGTAAATAACTAACTTTGTTATTACTACAATTGGTGAGAATTGGTGAATATCAATTAAAAATTTGTTGGGAAGGATTTGTCAGGGACAAGATAAGATTTCTGGCCAAATCCAAAAAGGCAGTCCTTTTCTGTTACGCTGACTTGCCAGCAGCTCAGTGGCAGACTCATGGGTCTCTCATGCTTCAGTGAAGTCCTTAACCTGTTGCTTATCCCAATCCTAGCTCTAACACTACACCTTAACCTGTTGTTAATTTCTCTCTGGTTTTACTTCACAAAAAAAATGTCAGATGTCAGTCTTAGTCTGATGGCAGAATGAAAACCCATTCCAAACCCTTGAAATATATTAGGAATTAACTCTTACATTCCAGGGGCTTTGGACAGGGCCAGGGCACCAGGGATCACTGTCTACTTGATGGTAAGAGGCAGTAAAATATAGAATCCAGGCAGTTCAGGTTGGTCCTGCGAGTTTTCAAGATGTTCATGTTAGATTATAGAACAAAACAGTGGTAATATTATTAAACTAGATATAATTGCACATTCCAGCCTTTTTCCTATGTTTACATCATAATCTCAGTTTAGCTTGAATCCATCTTCCTTTGCCATTAAAAGTTTTTAATTTATTTCAGAGGAAATACGAGACAGATACACACAAATCTTTGGTGATACTCTACATTGATCATCATCAATTTTTTAATTGCACGGTTTACAGACAACCCTTTAAGGAAATCAAAAACATGTTGCAAACAAACACTTGCAGTCACTTTTTTTTGTTTGTTTTAAGAGGCAAGAAAGCAAAATGGAGAAAGGAAAAAATCAGAAACAACAAGATGAACCCAGACTGATTCATCCTGGTTGATCACTATCTATTTCCCTTTCTTTTCCTGGGAATTCATCTGAATACTAACTCTCACAGTGGTTGACTGATTTAGCGAAACCCGATAACATTTCACAGCAGCCCTCCTCCACTGTTTTGCTAGTGAAAAAGCCAGGCAGCTACAAGTGACTGTGGGCTTGTCAAAGTTTTTTAAAAACACAAAGATGACTATCTTTTAGGTGGTTCTTTCATTTCAAATAGAGAAACAGTTTCAGTAGCAAGGAAACTCTATATGTTCTCCTCACCACAGGGCAGGTCTCTCAGACTTCACAATCGGCATACTCTTTCATTCTTAAGAATTTTCTTCCCTTTCTCAAAGGAGTAAAAACCAGTTGGATGACAAGGCCCAGACTGCTAGACCATGCTGAAGTCTTTGTTCAGACAGAGGAGGAAACTTGCAGTGCTTTCCTGAGCTGGCTATGGCTTAATCTAATCCTTAAACAGGAACTTCCTTATGGAGGTTTAAGAGAGAAGAATTTCTGCAGCCAGCTGTATGAGGGTTTAGGGCCCCATCTGACTACCCACCGTATGGATGAAACTCATAAAAGAGCAAAAGTAGACCTTTTTCTTGGATGGAAAATCTTTTTTTTGGATGGAAATCTTTGGACGATTTCCAGGTGTTGCTGGTCACTGAAAGGCTATTCATAGCCTTCTGTTCTAGCACTAAAAATACACCGTGCATTATTTCATGGGATTAGTATTTAATCAGCTCATTAATATCATATTTAATTTTCCCTTTTATTTACAGGAGCGGCAGGAACCAGCGTGCGCACAGGCTGTCCCCCGCAGAGGTGGAGTCCATGAGAGATGTCCTGGCACACAACCTGTACCAAGTGCGGCAAAGGGTGTGTGAGCCGCCGGCTGCCGCGCTCTGTTTGCGGACCCGCAGCCCTTGTTTGCCCTCCCCGTACCGCGGCCCCGGGGCACCCGCTGGGAGCCGGGAGCCCGCAGCCGCCTCCAGCCGACCGGGGAGGGCAAGGAGAGAAAAACCCCGGGCTTGAGCTCCGATCTGGGTGGAATAAATGAAAGCTGGGCTGTGTGGTTTTTTTTTTTTTTTTTTTTTTTTTTT
>VYZQ01065953.1:10126-53684 GCA_013400655.1 Mystacornis crossleyi
CCCCATCGGCTTTTCACCCTGACGGCAGCGCGAAAAGCCGGGAAAATCTGTGAGTGAGCTGTAGAGGTCAGGCTTCGCTCGCTGCACAGCTGTCTGGATGGGAAGCCGCTTTCCCTTGGCTCCCCGGGCTGCCGGGAGGGCAGCCTGGCTGTGGGAGGCAGGGCTGGCAGGGCTCTGGCAGCAGCGAAACTCCGCTGCGGGGGCGGGCGGAGCAGCGCCGGCAAACACTGCGCAGCCCTGCGTGGGAGCGGCATTTACCCGCGCCACGGGAGGGAAGAAATGAAGGGAAAAAAAAAAAAATTCCACGTCCTACGGAGCTTCATTTTACACATTTAGGTGTTTTTTTCCCCCTGTAAAACGGCGTGAGAATATCTCAGCAAGGATATTTTTTTTTGCAGAAATTTGTACTGACCCTGACGCAGCACAGGGTATGGTATATACTTGATCCAGTCTCGGGCACTGGTAGAAAATTGCGTGCTCGCCCACAACAATGAGTGGTAGAGTTTATATTAAAGTAACCTTGAAATTAATTATTAAACTTGGAAACTAAGAAGAGAAGTTCTCATAAACAGGGATAACTCGTGTAACACACGTGTACTAGAAAATGCTAGGGCCTGCTCATTGAAATGTGGCATTATTAATATGATATTCATTCCTAACGTTGTTTGATTTGCCATGGCTAATTATCCTTATGACATTAATTTCTTATCTTACCAGCAACAATTTGCATATATAGTTATCTCCTAGCTTACTGAAATGAACTCTCTCCCTTCAAAATCAA
This sequence comes from Mystacornis crossleyi, assembly GCA_013400655.1. Taxonomy (NCBI): domain Eukaryota; kingdom Metazoa; phylum Chordata; class Aves; order Passeriformes; family Timaliidae; genus Mystacornis; species Mystacornis crossleyi. Next base: position 10,908 of record VYZQ01065953.1, read on the forward strand.
TTACAGTCGTGACTATTTGTGCCGGTCATTTCCTGTGTAGTGTTGAGAATGCTGTGCTTTTGGAAATGAAAGATTGGAAGGAAAATAATGCCACTTCTAATACATTTTTTCAGTTCTGAAAAGCTCTGGCTCACCAGACCAACTTTACAAGGACCCTTGCAAATGAAACTGCGATCAGATTCTACATTTTAAGAGTGTTTATGAATTTCAGTGAATTTTTCTCTTTAAGGCAGATAATTATTTCTTTCATTTCACTAGATATATGTGATAAACTAAAAAGCTTGTCTTAAATGATACTCAGTTTTAGGGTAATATTAATTTGTAGTTTGTCCAAGTATGGAAAGGAAACTCAGCTGTGCATCTCATTCTGGAGATACATTCTTTGTTCCTGTGCATATCTGAAGCTTGCTCCAGGCTAAGTAATATTAATACCAAAGCTCAGAGCTGAGTTCATCAGCGATCTCTTTCTTGGGACCTGCATCATATCTGTAGCTCCCAACTGTGTGAAGAGAAAAGAGATGACAAAGAGAGGACAAGCTCAGGGATGATAACAGCCTTCTTGGGTAGGTATGTTTTGTATAGCTTCACTTTGAGCAGGCAAGAGTCTATCAAAAATGGCATCAAAATGCAGCCCTTGAGGTCTGAGACTAAGAGCTGTGTTCATGCTTCCTCCCATCTTGCTCTGCGCAGTGAAGGTTGTGCATGGCTGCATTTTGCCATGTGATACCAAAGAGATCTGTGGTGAGTTGGTGACTGAGCTGAGGCAGATGTCCCCTTGGCCCTGTGATTGACCAGACTGATTAACATTGCAAATGCAACAAAAACGAGCTGGGTGCATTTTCTGTTTCAGGCACCAGCATACAACCGGCACAATCTACCTACTAACGCAAGTGAGAAACAAGCGCAAGAAATCCTCATCCGTCGGGAGCACAGCCTGAGGCAAAGTTGCAGGAAGGGAAACAGCTTGCCTTGGGGTAGACCGGTACCTGTTATCTATCTACTATTTATCTAAAATTGCCTCTGCTTCTCTGCAAATATGGAAAGACACCCATTTTTATGTGCTCTTTGCTATAATTAAAACTGATAGTTTCCCCAGTGTTCTCATGCAACAGCTAAGAAGAAAGAGCTTCACTTAGCATGTGAACAGCAAAGTTTTCATGTCTGATCTCTGTAGACTGGTCAGAAATCAGCTACTCTGGCTGCATGTAGTAAAATAATGTAACTTGCACTGATTTTGCATGTGCAAAGTATAGTGTAATCAAAAAAGGCCTGATGCAAAGCATCTGGCATGTTGACGATTTGGGCTCTCAATCAGTAAGAGATTCGTCTGACCAAAGGTAGGCATTGAACAGCACACACATTTAGAGCGGAGATAATCAAGGTTAAGGTAGAGAAATAAGTTCTTTTTGGATAGATTAGTTAATTTAAATTTTTCACCTGAAATAAGAAAGGAGAATCTTAGAAGAACACGTTCGTCTCTGCTGATGGTAAAAACCCCTATGGCTATTATATCAGACAGACATTCCAGCTGGATCTGACGTTGAGTTCAACCATCCAAATCAAGCATTGATCATATCTCTCAAAATCTGGCTGTAAAGGTGCAGCATATTACCATCCCTCTTTACTGTTTCACCAAGTAAGTGAAAAGTGGAGGCAATCACGGGCACTGAACACACTTTGTCTCCTACACAGGTTAACACCACAGAAGTACGCTACCTCTCCTTGCCTCAGGGTCCACGCCAGCCCACTAGAAGAAAAGCCAGGCATGTTACTTTTACAGGTAATGAAAGTGCTTTACTCTGTATACTACTCCAGCAGTAAAGGAAACTTGGCCAGTTGTTTGGTGGATTTAACAGTACTACATGAATACTTCCATGGAAGTCCACGGCCGCTTTAAATGAGCTACACCCTTCTCTCCTTTCTGTTTTATCTCTGTTGTTTATATGATCATTACTGCAGCAGTTTCTGTTTTGTTCCAGCACCTCCTACTTTTCTCTTTTTCCCTCTTGAACAAATATTCCTGTGATCCTTGCAGTTCCACCTGGCCAAGCCCAAGAACACAAATTATCTGTTACCCGCAGCCCCAGAGACAAAACTGTATGCAAAATTAGTATGAGTTTCTGAACATGTAGCCCAGTCCAGGTGAGACTGATGGAGCTCCATGCCCCCAGGTCCTGCAGGTACCAAGACTGAGCAGGTATTCCCAACAGGCAACCCCCCATCAAAATTCAGTGCACGTGTACACACAGCCAGACACAGAGAGCAGCGCAGACAGGGCACAGTGCTCACACAAATGCAAACAGCACGGATGGCCTCATCCTTGTCCCCTCTCTGGCTGATGAGGCTGATAGACTGTTAGTGAAAAATTACAAATACATGCATGCTATCTGAATCCCCAGCAGCTGGCCTGGGGTGCATGCTCCTCTCTGTAGCTGGCCTTGGACCAAATCTGTGCATTTGGTGGCACTTGGGACAGAGCCCCATAGCAGCTGCTGGTACACAGACAAACACACATGCACACTGAGACATGGTCTTACACTCCAGCCCATGTATTACAGGACCCTCCTGTAGCTGGCCTTGGGCAGCCAGTCTTCCCCAGAAACACTTCCTGGATCCCCTGGTCTCCTCTTGCCTCACGCCCAGGGACACACACATGCAAACATTTCTGATACCCAGTCCAGATTATGGCCTTACTAGTAGCAAACCACGGATCCCATGGTCTCTTCGGTCACTGCTCTGCACCTCCTGTTCCCTCCAGTAGTCAACTTGGAGACTTCTGCCCTCCTCAGTCTTTGTTCCAGACTCGTGGTTGCTCCAATAGGCAGTTCCCAAGCCTCTTATCCTACTTAATGGCTACTCTGGCTTGATGATTGCCAGCAATTTTGCACTGACAGATGCACCCCAGTCCCTCCAGCTGCTGGCACTCAGGCCTCCACACACAAGCACTCCGTATGGGGAGCTGCTGATAGAGGAACACAGTCAGAAGTATAGTCAGATGAAAAAACAGGACAAACTGTGTTGATCAAGTACAGGGCATTATTGGACACATGTACTGACTGGCCCTTTTTAATCTCTTTTTCCTTTATTTTCCTGCACTTGTTTCTCCCTGGACTTGCCAAGTCTCTTCCTTTCACTGTCTTTGGTTCCTGTCCTAAACACTCCATCTTAAGTCCTGTATGGGCACCCACACATGATGATAGCAAAATGGAAACCCATAGGATCTACTCAGAGGGGAAAATAAATGTTACTCAAGGGGAATTTTTTTTGTCCTGTTTATCAGGACATCATCACAGGAAATATGTATCTTTTAAAGAGATTTAAAGTGTTCCACACAGCAGTCTCAGACGTTAAATCACTGCAGACACTTTCAAGGGACCAAATGCTGCTATAGGAGGTAGGCATATTATTTTAGTGGGGAGAGAGCTAAATTCTGAAACAATGAGTGCAAGTACTTTTTTACTATTAGATAGGCCTGAATTTGAGCCCTGCCTTGTGATCTATCCAATAAGTAGACTTTTTTTCCAGCTTCTGGCCCCATCTCAGGGCCATTGTGTAGCTGAACACCACTTTAAGTGTCTTCAGCAGGAAAAAGCCACGCTAAAGTCCTCTCATGAACTGTTGGGATGAGATGAATTTCACTTGGAAACTAAGAAGAGAAGTTCTCAGTATGAGGGGAACAAGAGTGACAATCTCATATATGCACATATGCATTTGCAGAGATAAATGTCATCTCTTCTGTCTATGCCTGGAAGACCTGGAAAAAGCATCCTCCAGCAAGCTTGGTTTAGCTCTCATATATATAGTACGGCCAGAAGGTTTAGTAACTAAGAGGTCAGAAATGACCACAAATAGATCCTTAAGTCACGTACCAGCTCTTTCTGCCACTCATATAAATGAATTGTCCAGAGAGGTTGTTGTTGCCCAGACAAATCATGGACTCCCCATCGCTGGAGGTGTTCATGAGCAAGCTGGATGCTGCTGAGAACCTGGTCTGGTGGCAGGTTCCTTGTTCATGGAAGAGGGGCTGGAAGTAAGGGATCTTAATGGTCCCTTCCAACCCTAACCAGTCTATAATTCTATGAATTATTTTTCTGGCAATATATATCATTCATACTTTGAAGCAGTAATATTCCCAAAGGGCTAAGTAGAAGCCCTTGAAATCTGAGAATTCCTATCCTGCTTAGGGTGTAGTATGTCCATGTGGCATATAAGCAGCAGTGCTTTGCTGTGCCAACTGTGAAATAAATATTAGCTTAAAATAATTTAATAGTCATGGATCTGCAATAATTTGTTAAATTTTGACACAGTGACCATAATATCAATACACGTGTACTTTAACTGTAGCTGGATGTGGACTAATTTTATTGTTCATAGACCTTTGTGCTTATGTCACAGAACCTCCTAGCTTAGATTGTTAGCAGTTGTTTCTTACATTAACTACTTACTGTGTAGTTAGACTAAAAGTGGCTTTAAGAAAAGTGAAAAAGTATATTCTATAAACCCAACAGGATGAGAATTCCAGTTATTGGCCTATTGCAGGCAATTTTTACAATGTACTTGTGGCAAAGCAAGCTGGTAGGAGCAGATCTGACACACCCAAAGTAATCAAAGCACCTCTGGTTTCAGACGAAACCCTTCTCTTCCCTCTTGTTAGTCACAGGTCACTGGCAAACTTGATTTTTAATGGACTAGAGTTTTCTTCTTTGTCACAGTTTTGTTTTCTGCTGTGGGTTTCAAAATGCTTTTTAACCATGGTACTGGGTATACTTGCGAAATTTGAGGAAAATTCAAATTACATAAAAGGAACACTCTTGCATTTCACTCTTGCCCTTCACCCTCTCAGTGAAGGCATGGGATAGGTCTGTGAGACACCAAAAGGTAGCTGAATGTGCTTATCTTCTGGGGTTTCAGAGCTGAAATAAGGTGAATAAAATCTTTTAAACATCAGCTTTGAGATGAAAATTAAAAATTAGGGCTATTTTTAGTTCTTGACTGCTCCCTTATTCTACAGTAATTATTTAAAATGCTTCAGTTCCGGGGTATTGTATTGTATTGAATACCCTTTATCTGTCCTTGCCAATACCATGGCATTTCTCTTTTCTCTAAATAATGAATTATTTGTCTATTTTTCTTTAGATCAGCATAGAAGTGGCTCTGATGCTGCATTCCCATTAATGTCAAGATCCCAGCCCCGACTACGGCCACTTGAAGCAAAGCACCACCAAGAACTGATTCCAATGGCACACTTGGATAGACGAGCAGGTCCATCCAATCTGTCAGGTCGAAGAGGAAGTTCAATCAGCCATCATCGCTTCAGCAGAGCAGACAATCTAGCTCCAATGCCAAAGGCTCGGTTCACTGTCAGAGAAGTAGAGGAGTATGAGTCAGAAGAAGAGACTGAAACAATGGCACCAGCTAGGCCATTAGTTATATGAGGAGCAGAGAAGATCGGTATTTGCATCTCTAGGGCCCCTTGTACACTGCTTCAAAAGAAATAACAAAGCTCTTATGCGAACCAAACTATGATTTTCCTCTGGGGACTGGTGTACTTGTTCTCGTATCACTTTCAAGAGCCGTATTAAGGTACTTAGTGGCTCAGAGAAGACTCAAGTTCTTATGTGCTGATATCAAGCTTTCTTTCCAACAAAACACTGCAGGAAAGAGGAGAACATGATATTTGTAGAGGTTTGGACATTTTTGGATTTAAACAGCAGTAGTTGGGTGCATGCAATGCTATGGGTGGAAGCTGACACTGCCTTTGTTTCATACTGTGGTCTGCATCCAGAGGAAAGAAATATATAAAGGCATCCTTGACATGTGAGTGCAGATTGACTACCTCAACTTGCACAGAGCTTTTGACCTCGGAGAGGCAGCAATTCCAGGAAAGAGTTAAAAACAGAAAGGCATTTTTTAAGGCATATAAATGTCACTGAAGATGCCTAAGCAAGACCTTAAGTCAAAAGGATTTTTAGTGGTCTTTTTCAGCACTTGGGAACCTCTTGGTATCTCAGGTTTTAGCTCTGCGGAAGTGCCTAAAGTCAGCTGCTGTGATGGTCCATGACTCTTGCTACTTAAATCAATTTCAACATGTAGGCTCCTATCACTCACCCACAATTGTTTTGGATGAATAAAGGAGGTATCCTTGTATGTACAAATCCAGAGGAGTTTTCAGGCAGGAGCGCTACCAGAATTTTATATGTAAACATGGGATGGCAAGAACGTACACAATATTCTTGTGATTCAGCAAGTGGGAAGCTTCCTTGTAAAGTATCTAACTTCTCCATTCCCCACTCCCACCGTGTGTGCCTGAATGCGTACACCATTCTTCACACTACAACTGGATGAGTAATGCAGATAGGAAGCAAGAAGCTGGGATTAAAGGTAAAGGGAGCCTAACCCTGTAGCCTGCTGGCTAGCAGGAAAGAGAGGCCCTATGTTTTTCTCCCATTTTTTTGTGGTGTGTCTGCCTATATGTTGTACAGAGAAGCTTTTCCTTTAAAAAAGCAGAAATAACCAGAGGGATGTGCACCACAGCACTCGACCTTCCAACCTTTCTATGGAGCTTCCTTCCAAGTGGCTCTGTGTGCCCATGCTCCACTCTCAATGGTGCGTCTCCCTAGCAGCAGGAGAAGCAAGAAGCAAGGTTTTGAGTAATTTTAGCTAAGTCTCAGACACCTAGTTCCTCTGATGTTCTTTTCTGCGGAATGGAAGCAGCATTGCCACTGTCTTCCATGCCTTGGCACCATAGTTGAGCTGGAGTCCAAAAGTCCACAAAACCACCATTACAGCTGCACTAAAGTCAAATCTATGGTTAAGAAATGCACCAGGTTCAGTCATGTTTTTGCCAAGTTTCCTTCTGTCTCCTTCACTCCGATCTTGCTTAGCTGCCCAACTCAAGGTCTGTAAATGACACTCTAAGAGTCAGAGATTCAAGAGTTAGAGACAGCAGTGCTACCTGCATGTTCCTCTTTTTTATATTGATGGTAAGCACTTGTATGTCCTGGTCCATAAAAGACCTTATTTCTGTAAGTTATCATTTCACATTTTTTACAAAAGGCTTCTGATTCAGGACAGGTAGAATATAAACTAACAAATTTGAAAAGCACCACCAGAGGGGAAAAAACCCTACAAGCTCTTTTCCCCATTTTCTCATGTCTGCAGCTTTTATGCTAAGTATGTTATAATGAATCATCTGTACTGAAACTGTACAAAGCTTTATGAAACTTGAGTTCTGTTTGAATTTCCTTATTGTGCCAGAGAAGTTATACGACTTCTTTTATGAAAACAGTGGTACGTTATTAAAACAGGGTAGGATTTTTCTTCTGTACCGATACTGAATTAGCAATGAAATACTGTTCTGTACCTGAAAATCAACAAATAAACCCAGCTCCACCAAAGGAGGAAGTGCTCCACAGTGTTTTTAAACAAAAGCCTTGTGTCAGATCTCAGCCCTATAGCAAGTTATATTGACATATCATAAATCTAAATTAAAACATGATATTAAGGGAAAGAGTTATCACACAAAATCAGGTCTTAAATTGCACTGTGAGCCACACAGTTGCCACATATTTAATTGAGGGCAAAATGAGTACCCTTATGATGTGGTCTTAGGCCCCAGAGGTGCATAGAGTAGGGCGACAGAGGTGTGAAACCTGCTTCTGCATCTCAGAATCGTGGGGGAGTAGGATCTCGAAAACTGGCCAGTGGGTGATAGGAACTGCTGGAAGTCCTTGGGGACGGAGAGAATGTGGAAATTCGAAAGGAAGGTGAAGAAGAGTTAGTGTCTCATCTTCCAAAGGAGGCTCATGAGAGACAGCTTTAATGGAGGAATTACTGTGAGCTGCAAATTCAGCATTTCATCTTTAAGAAGATTTAATCAACAAATTGTCTGGGGGAACTGGACAGAGACAAACTGTGAGATGAGGATTAATGGGATGTCTCAAGTGGCGTGGGAAGGGACTAGACATACATCATGAAAAAGAGGAGCCTGTGCAGTTTGGTCAGCGTATGTTTGACAGACATGCTCAAAACTGATTCCTAAATTTCTTAAATATTGTAGAAGTCATAGAGCATTATATAATTACCCATCAGAAGTAGGGAGCAAAACATTCAGTTTCTAATTATGGCTTTATATTAGGACTAGAGAAAAATAATAAAATACTAAGAGAATTAGTGCATAGATGTAGTCAAATCTCCCTGCTTAGCTTCATTCCTTATCTTCTCGTTGATGAAATCAGTGACCCAGAACTTCAGAGAGTTTAAAACTCTAGAGCAGCTAGAAGTTAATAGAGTGCTCTCAGATTTTGCAGTCTGGCTCCTAAACTTGTGAAGTCTATATTTAGTGTTCTTTCCTAGCAATTAGTAAATAGTACTGGAAGAAAATTTCCTTCTGTGCCATTAGTTGCTGTTAATGGCTTTTCTGGCCACCAGCCAAGAAGCAATGCTGCAGATGCCTATATAAAATACGTTCCAAAATATAAAGTTGCACATTTTATTTTTTTTCATAGTTACTTCATACTTGTGGACAAAAAAGTTCTCCTGAAAGAAGCACATTACTTATGTTTTAAATAGCAATAACTACAGCAATATCTTATTACAAGTAACTTAATCCATGTCTATAGACTTTCAGGCCTCACCATAAAGAAAACTGAAATGGTTTAGAGCATGAATTAAAATCCACTGTGTGTGGGCATTCTTAAACTCTTTAACCTGGGTCCAATCCAGGAACCTTGTGCTGATAATTTACAAAGGTAAGTTAATTCAAGACCTCTTTTTTTTTTTTTTTTAAGGCTGGTACAGTGCTATTTACTCAGGAATTTAAATTCCACACTGATTTAAGGTGAACTGGCACAGGAAACTCATGCGTAGAAAGTGAAGAATATTTTTCAAAATCCAGAGAGGAAATAGTAGCTCAGAAAATTAAGACTATTTCCTGAGGCAGGAGGATAGAGCAGGACAGGTGAGTTTCAGGAAGGAATAATAATGAACAGCCTTTACCTTTCACAGTAAAGAAAACAGGAGATACACCATGTTGTGGTTCAACCCCAGCTTGCAACTCAGCCCCATGCAGTAACTCATGCACTCCCCCGCAGTGGGATGGGGAAGAGAACTGGAAGAAAACCATGCAGGTTGAGATAAAGATGGTTTAATAAGTAAAGCAAAAGTCACGCACACAAGCAAAGAAAAAAAAAATTTGCAGAAAAAGGAGGGATTTATCGAGGTTGGTAATGTGTTGTGAGCAGCTGACAGTACTTTCATATTTATTGCACAGTGTAATTAACTGTTAGATCTTGTTCCTCTTGCTGTAGCTCTTGCTTTTCAACTAATGTCCCTAGTGAGTAAGAATGTGTAGCAAAAGGAGAATCTCTTCCTGAGAGAGCTTAACGAGAAGGATGCAGCAGCAAGGGAGGTGCCAGCAGTCCGGACACGACAGCAGTTTGTGCAGGGAGCATCCAAGCTGTGACCTCCAGAAATATCAGTCAACAGGGTGCACTGGAAGAAGGCATTGCTATGGTCTCTCCACCCCTGTGCAGTCAGGGCTGCTGCCATCTGTAAAGCACCCATGGGAAAAACACGCTGGTTACAGGATAATGCCAGCAAGCAGGATAGGGAAGGGTGCTGTGAAAGACCCAAAAGCAGCTTCTGAGTCTCACTAGGGGAAGCATTGGTGAAGGATGCAGAACCTGGGGCTGGGGGAGGTAACTCCCCTTGTCACATGGCTCAAAATTCCGGTGAATGGAGCAGGCCTGTGTCTGTCAAAATTAGAGGGAAGAAGCTGCAACAGATGGGCGTCAGAGACTGAAAATAGTTTATGGATCTTAGCAATGGAAAAGAAAAAATGGCCTGGCGGGAGTTCTAGGTGGACTGATTCAGTGCTGTGTGCGTGCGCCAAGGAAATACACTGGCTTAAACAACAAAAGTTCACATGTGTTCAGAGCAGCAAAGGAAAGTTACATGAGATTCATAAAAGTAGGTCAGAGTTTCAGGCTAGGGAGGCTGATAAAGGTGATGTTTAATGTGAGAAGGATGAAATTCATATTTATGAGAGAGGTAGTCAGAGAAAGAGGTCCAGTGATATAANAAGCTGGGGGGGTGGTGGTGGGAGGAGAGCACAGCTCACAGAAGCCAGATTTACACAGACTCCCCGTCAACTGAGGGGAGAGGAGGAGGTTTTGGGTGCATAAGAGGCAATAAACACCCATCCTCCGATTACACAAACTGGCCCAGCTGTGCAATCCCCAGCCCCACGGGGCACATCCATGGGACATTCACGTGAGAGGCTTTGCCCCACAGGACTGCACAGACAACAGTGATACAACAGACCCAGGGTCTGCGGTAAGAGACTGCCCCTCGCCCCCAGGGGGACACGCCCGGGCATGCCTGCCTAACCTGACCATATATACCCATGGGATTCCGTGCTTTCCGGCGGACCTTCACCACCAAGAAGACCAGCTGGAGAGGATCAAGGGAACATCCATGGAGTGGTGATACTTTCCTTATTCTGTCCCTGTCACTCTCTTTCTGTGCCCTGCCCCGCCCCCCCCGCCCCATTTTCTACTTCTTTCTCTCTTTNCTAGGGAGGCTGATAAAGGTGATGTTTAATGTGAGAAGGATGAAATTCATATTTATGAGAGAGGTAGTCAGAGAAAGAGGTCCAGTGATATAAGCAGGGGAAATCATCAAATTGCTGTGGATGAAAAACACAACTTATAAGTAACAGAAGATGAAAAAAAAAGTGAAATTTTCCTTATTTTCTTGTGTGTTAGTTTTGAGAACTGACGTTTTCAAGCTTTTTTTGTCTGCAGTCATTAGATCCCGAAAACTCACATTTTATTGTCATGAGTGGAAACTACTATTTAAAAGCCAGTGGGAGACTGGAAAATAACAACAAATATTTTCAAGCTTCCTTTTTTCATATGTATTCTTTTTAAAATTTTCTATTTACATATATGGATAAAACACAAACACTGAGAGTGGAAAAGCAGATTACCTTATCTTTATATTTTGTTTGCTTTTTAGGTAGGACAATTACATTTATTCTTTTGCCAAACTCACTATACTTGAGAACCTTAAAATTAGAAGTGTTAGGTTATGTAAGTAATATTCTGAATCAATTAAAAGGACAGAAAGTCTATTGAGCTAAATTGCCTAGTTCATTTCAAGAACCTGTCTCAGTGTTAATCAGAAGTGAAACTCCTTTTTCTTTACTTCTTCTGTTTCACAGGTGTTAAATTTCAAAAGTTAATATTGATTCTTGTTTATTTCTAGTCCATCCATCCTCATGGAAAATTTTGAGTACCTTTCAATCATAAGCAAAGAGACATGGACTGAAGTAAACAATGTTGGGTTCTGATTTTCAGAATTTTCTTTGGCAGGGCGGATTGCAGCCACACCAACAGTGAACAGCTGGTCAGGAGTAGATACCCAAACTGAACATCATACCTTAGTTATTTTTCTACTATGGGAGAAAGGTAGGAAAAAAGAAGTATCTGTCAAGAATAGCCACAGTGAGCTGTGGGCACAGGTATTAGTCATCTGCAACTTCCCTTTTACATGTGCAAACACAGGTCAGATCGTTAGACATCTGCTCAGTGCTTTCTCATCAGTAACCTATTCTGCTAAATATAAAATTATCATAAAAGATTCTTGAAACTAAACTCTGGCACCTGTTCCAGGTATTAATTTAGATTCATTATTTAGTACTAAGCCTAGCTCCTTTTGCTCCTTGCTCCAATGTATCATCAGCAGTGATAAGGGGTGAAATTAATGAGTTATGCACAAATGTCAAAATAAAAGGGCTCTTACTTTTTTGGGGATATCTTGGAATAAACCCTATAACCCTTTAGATAGCTATAATCATGACTTTACTTATGGGTAAATTGCACAGGGTGAGAAGCTTGCACAGGGCGAGAAAACTATATAAATGAAAGTCATCTACCCAGATATATTCAGCTTCAATATTACATGATGATGAATATTGATAGTATTTTCTGTGGTGCACAGTGTCTTCCATGTGCTGTGTGAAGGTGAGACACAGACAGTTCAGTGTCAGGGCATCCTGAGATTTATGCCATTGTTAAAATCCGATGTGTAAAATGGAGAAACTTGCACAAAAAAATGAGCAGTGTGTACACATAACACAGGAACACTGGCAGGAACAAGAGACAGTGGTTCCTTGACCCCAAGTCTACCTTTATTTCCCTTTGCCTTTCAGCTGACTGAAACCTACGGAAAGGAATGAAAGAACAGGCTGAACCTTTTAATTCATCTTGCATCACAAAAAAGGAAACAATTCACACAGAAATCGTTTGTGCACTGCTTCAAGCCAGACATCAGGACTTGCTGCTTACAAACACCCAGTGTCCTAAGACATGTCATAAAATTTTGCCATACTTAAGATACATGTAAAAAATATATGTAATGTAAAAAAAAATTTTTTTTTCACTCATTTTTCCCTTGTACATTCACTGTTGTTCCTTTCAAAAAACTACATATGTTCTGCATGTTTTGCTTAGTTCCAAAAGCTGGTGACATTGTAGGAAGTGAATATACTATGGCAAACGCACTTTTCTCTTGGAAAATGGAACAGAAACTCTTGGAAGCTGCTCCTCTTCCATTTCAGTCTGATGGGGATGGGAAGCTGCAGATGTTTAGCACAGGTGTTAGAACTAGGACAAATCTCTTAGGGCTGAAGATACTCAAGGCTAAGTCATGCACAGATGCCACAAGCCATCTGAGCTGACAGGTTTGGCAAAGGAACCACAGGAACTATTTCCTCCCTGGATCTGCAGCCAGAGGTTAAAGAGGCCCCTTGAGGCACCTTTAGGGCAGCTGGACAGAACCCCTGGGGCTGAAATTGGTGGGGATCTGCTCAAGGCAGCCAGTGACACTAAGGGCATAAATAGATGGAACGTGTGGATGGTTACCTTGCAGTGACCTGATAAACAGCTCAGCCTCCACTGACCCCCGTGGTTGCTCAGACACCTACCCCATGTGTAGACACCTTAGTGGTTGGCATATGCAGCTTACTGTGCCTGGAGTGGTATTCCACTGTCCTGATCCTTTTGGCACTTATGAAAGAAAAGCTATGCTTTATTATGACTGCTTTATCTTTGAGAAAATCTTCTTCCTCCTCAATAAGCTAAGCACATATACAGACATATAAACATCCATCTGTCTATCCATCTATCTATCTATCTATCTATCAGTGTCTTACTATGTACAACTCCCATATTCTCTTCATTTCTAAAAGACTCTGTCTGCAAGCGGATTTGGCTCTGTAGCTGTAATGGCTTTAGTGATACAAAATTGCAAGGCTCACATTACGGCTGTCTCAAATGGACCCTTTGGCTTGAATTCCACTTAATGATAAATATTCCAAAATCATTCCTCATCATTTTCATAAGTATACAAACATAGATTCAAATGAAAGTGATGACTGCTGACAAAAGCCTTAACAATTTGAAGGAGCTTTTCAGGAGCTTTTTTTCCTGTTTTCCATAGTGTAAAAATGCCTGATACTGATTGACCAAGAACTGCAGAGCAGATTGAACAGCTGGTGCCAAGATCAGATTTACATGTCTTGTTCCTAGGTAATGTAAAGAAAGATAAATGTAGTGACCAGGCTCAAAACTTCATATATACAAGTTTGCATGAATTAGGTTAAGTTCCAAAACTCAAATGAGCTCACTTTATTATTATTGTTGTTGTTAGTANAAAACCATTAGCATAGAGACAGAGGACATAAAACAGAAGGGAGATGTGGGTTTCTTGCCGTTCTTACTGCATTCCAGGAGTTTATATCACCAAAAAAAACCCATCATGCCTCTATGTATTACATGATCTGAATTTAGNAATTTTCCAGGACCACATCCAGATGTCTTTTGAATATCTTCAAGGAGGAAGTCTCCACAACCTCTCTGCAACTTGGGCAGTGCTTACTCACCCTCACCCTGCTACAAAGGGTCATTGAGATCATCATACAAACTATGATGATCTCAATGGCTGGATCAACCACAGGCCTTGAGTTTTCTCAAGATGTTCAAGCTCAATTAGGCATCAAAGAGGTGGTCAAGACACAGAAGAGAATGGCTAAAAATTAATCTTTTGGAGATGTAAAACTAACTTTTAAAAAAATCTTTAAGTAGGTAGTGCCTTATATGTGGATACATTTTATTTTCCTTTCTTCCCACATTTTCACTGTTATAAATTTTCCAGGCTGAAAATTGAAAATTAATATCTACTTATTTCATTAAGCTAAGCATTGTTGTGGGAGTAGCAGCGTCTCTCCAGCTTTTCATCCCGTGCATCTCTAGATCATGATCTACCCTAATTAGAATGTAGGGAAGACTGTTTTCTGTGGAGGTCTTTTGCAATGTCTAGGTAATAGATGTATTAAGCAACTTTCTTCTAATGTCACATGAGGATAAACAATCTGAGCAAAAATGCAGTTCAGAAGACCTGGGACATATTTTTTTCTAATCAGCACTTTCTTCTGGTTCAGAGCTCACTTTATTATTATTGTTGTTGTTAGTATCGGTGGGGTTTTGTTTCAGTTTGTTTTGGTTTGTTGGGTTTTTTTTTCCCAGCCTTCCACTCTGTGCAAATTTTCCTGTACAAATTTTTCTGTCTCCAATGGATAAACTAGACTTCTGCTAGATGAGAGCATTAATTCTACTTTATCTGCTGGAAAAGGAATGCTTTCACCAAAGAGGAAAAGAACTGCAGTGACCTCTGTTGATGGAGTTAAGCAATGTCTTTAAAGAGCCAATAAGGAAAGGCGACACATTCAAATCCTCTGCTGTAAATCAATAGAACAAAAAGTAAGCCGTGTTAAGAAGAAACAACTTTCAGGCTGAATATGAAAAAGACTGACACCCACACTTAACACCCACTGAAGTCAGAATCCTTATCNATAGAGATAGAGGACATAAAACAGAAGGGAGATGTGGGTTTCTTGCCGTTCTTACTGCATTCCAGGAGTTTATATCACCAAAAAAACCCATCATGCCTCTATGTATTACATGATCTGAATTTAGTGACCAGTTCCCCATGCCAGACTGACACACGGTATTCTTGAAGTTTTGAGGCAAAGAAGCTTTCCAGTTGGCAGGCTGCCTGTGGCAAAAGAAGTATCTAGGAACTGTCATGCCTTTATGACCAAGAATTTGGAACGTGTCTTTATGGGCTAGTTCTGATACAGGAAAATAATTAAACACGTCACAAGGATCTGGACCTTAATGCTTAACTTCAAGGTTGGAAGGAGTCTCATTAAAGCCAAGCATTTAAGGATTGATCCCATATGAATAAAGTTATTGAAATCAACAAGAAAGCTTCCATTAAGACCTAAACAGTTTGTGGAAATAACAGTAGTATGTCTTTATTTTTTTCCAGACTTGGGCCTTTGTTAAGGTCTACTCAGTATTAAACAAAGACATAAATGAGGGGCAGGGCCTTGTGTTCTTCCAGTTATTTTATGTTTCCAAACTTTCCAGTAAACAATTGGTGCCCACACTTTTTGTCTTTTCCACAAGCCACAGAGATACAAATTGGTATTGTTTTCCTTTAGTGTCAGGTGTTATGGTAGGTCTGACCATGATAACCAAGATAGAATTTTCAGGTATTTCAGTTTGATAATGCCTCCAGCATAGCCTGAGAAGTTTTATTTTTAGTATTCTTTACAGAGCCACTGCTGTGCCTAAAACTTCCTTCTCACAAGAGACAAATGGATATTGCTAATGACATTTTACAAGTATCTACTATGGTATTCTTGTTCAGGATTTATAGAGAATGATTTCTGCAAGTGTAAGGAGGGAAAAACAACAGGTTCATTCTGGTTTTAATAAAAAATACTGAAAAATGTACATAAAGAAATATCTTATTTTGATATAGATAAATG
Organism: Mystacornis crossleyi; assembly: GCA_013400655.1. Taxonomy (NCBI): domain Eukaryota; kingdom Metazoa; phylum Chordata; class Aves; order Passeriformes; family Timaliidae; genus Mystacornis; species Mystacornis crossleyi. Next base: position 26,806 of record VYZQ01065953.1, read on the forward strand.
TAAACCCCAAAATCATAGATCAGTGCACTATGATATCATTAACTAGATATTAATTGTGTACTTGGTCTGTCAGTCTAAGAACATCAAGATACACAAAGTGTAAAGAATTAAAACCAATCCCAGTTTGCAAATGTTATAGATGGCAGAAATATTACGGTGTCTTTATACGAATTTCACAGTAAAGCCAAATATTTATAGCTGCCTTTTTGAGAACTACATGCTGCCAGGCATGAAGGAAGCATTGATGTATCTTCTATATATAATTAATTATCCTGGTGAAGATCTTCATTGACTGCTGGGAAATTATGTCTGGATATTCTCTCTGCATGAGTCTGACAAATTTTTGTGCACAGTGGTCAGGATATGAGATATAGCTGGGTGGTAGGTTAGATCAAAGATTTCTTTTCCTCAATATATTCTCATCCTACACAGACCTCTACATGTTAAAGGACATCAAATACCCACTCACCATGCTAAATATAAACCAAAAGAAGACTCTATTCCTAGAAGAGTTTATATATTAAGTAAATTAATTCTATGTTAGAATAGCACATAGAACCATTCTATATAAAGAATAATTTTTTTTTTGCTAATTGTTATCCTACCTTGCAGTAAGAAAATTTTTTTTAGGTTGCTTGACATAATTCTAAAAGGAACTTTTTTAATATTGTCCATAGCTACAACTTTTGCACTGAGGCTGAAATCACATATGCTCTGACATCTGATCTAAAAATGAGCTCCAATTCCACATGTATTAGCTTTGTGACCTCAGGTATCATTTTGGGAAGCAGGTTGTGACTTGAAAGGAATCAAAATATCTTATTGCTGCTTCCTACTGTGCATTCTTATTACTCATCATTCAGAATTTATAATTTAGTTCTTTTCCAGTTTAATCTTATAGTGCATTTATGAACAAGTTCCTGAGTTGTTATTTATGTACCAGTCTTTAGAGGTCATCTCTTTTGGCTTATCTTATAGAAGAGAAAGGAAAAAGTCAGCAGTCATCTTTTTTTACATCTGCAAAAGTATCTTTTTCCTACAATTATAACTGTTTGACAGGAATTTGCTCAAAGTTAATGAATATCTTTGGATAGAGATTAAAAATGGAAAATTACATCTTCAGAGATGTACTTTTCTTTAAATTACTAGTATGTGAAAACTGTTTTGGAACTTTAATTGCTGCTACAGGCTTACTACAAAATAAACTTTGGAATAAACCCTGGCTGATCCTTATCTATAACCAAAAAATCTCCACACTGGCAATAGTATAATGTAGGGTGAAATCATATTTGGATTTGGAATTTTTTTGCAACTAAGTTCAACGAAGCAGGATTTTCTTTTCAAACAGCCCCAAACTTCTCTCTGTATGTGGAGATTATCTGGATCCTGCAGTAATTGCTAGTTTGGTCAACTGCTTGATTTTCTGCAGTGAGGAGACTTACATACTTTCTGGTTTTGGCCTTACACAGAAGCATTCGGGTATCATTTCTCAGGGTAAACTGGACAGTTTAAACCCAGAATTTGAGTGACCTCCTGAGTTGGAAGCCAACTTTTCAGCTCAGTGCCAGCTCTGAATCATAACAATTATGCCTGTTTCCAAAAAATGCATCTGAACCTGCCGTTCTTTTGACCTTTGTGATTTTGGCAATTTGTATCTCTCTGTTCACCCTATTTTAGCATGATACAGGTGAGAGAATCCTGAGTCTCAATCCCAGGAGAGAAGGCTTCATCAAATGCTCCCAGAGAGGCAACCACTACAAAGTTTGTAAGTAAAGTCCCTTCTCATCACAGAATCACAGAATGGTTGAGAAGGGACCTCTGAAAGTCATCTGCTCCAAACCCTCATCCATGACTCCCATCTAGTGAGTAATCAACAGCAAAACACCCGGAGAATGCACACACATACAAGTTTCTTAGCAAGAGTCAAAACTCATATTCCATCCCAGCACTGTAGGAAAAAATTCAGGAAAAAGGTAAAAGCAGTGAGCCATAAGGAGGAGGCACCTTCCTAGGCTGGCTTGTGATATTTTAATGGTAGCCGTGGGAAAATGTAGGATTTGAATCCTCCACATTTGGCTTCAGATGTGTGCCCAGCTTATCAGGGCAGGGTGTTTTTTGTGCTCAGCCCTAAGAGGCAGCATCTACAGGCAGTGATTGATGGGCCTTTTTGAAGTGCCTGCTGTTTTCCAGGAGCCCTAAATAGATCTCAAGGTGCCATTACTACAGGACAGACGAGGCACCCTAAAAATAAAATTATGACTGTGTTTTACTCAGGAGTTGAGGTGGGTTTGAGAGATTTTGGTCTTTTTTAGACCAACATCGGAACGCATTTTATGTGATGCTAGGGCTGAAGTTGTGAGCAGTTGTTAAAAGCATGCTGATACTTTTTACTGTTATTCTGTACCAAGGTACTTGCATGAGCCCCAAAAAAAGCAATTTCCAGAATTGAAGCAGCTGTATCATCATCTGTATCATGACGCCCATGCCCATGTTCATTTAAGAAGCCCATCTATTTTGCCTTAAAAATGCACCTGCTCACGTGTGTGGTACTGAGCTAGTCTGGGAATCCTGCTGCTGGGACTGGACTGCATGTGGGATCAAAAATTTGTTAGCTCTTCACTACCGGACTTCTTGCAGCTTCGAGTTTCAAGGTATTTGTTTTCTGCAATGGAAAACACACATCAGACAGATTCCTCTTTCCTCTCTAAGGTTTTTTTTGTGAAACAACTGCTCTGGTTTATTTCAAACACTGAGGGAAGGTGTTTGCTACAATTACAGGACTGGCACCAACATGCTGGTCAAGCTGAGATGAGAACAAACTGCTTATGTGACAACTTTACTTCACTACAAGACAAGCAGAGGTTAATTTTACAGGACAGGTATACAGCTGCTGCTCCTCTTCTCAGAAGTGGCATTTCCCAAAGCACCTGCAAATGGAAAAGGGGATTTACTTATTTCTGTGTATCAAGAGGTGATAACTCTTGCTGCAAATGATGTTAGAAATTTTGCTAATTCTGTATTTTGGTAAGGTGTTCCTTCCTCAGTGGATATAGACAGAGTGTCACGCAGGAGGAGTTAAAAAAAAATACTGGTAGTTAATGACTGTGAATGTAACTGCTCCACCTTTTTTTTCCATGATGCAATGTTCCAAGAGAGACTGTTGCATAAGAAAGCAATCAGAGGCTGGTTAAATTACAAGGAAATTGATACAATCTTCTCAATAAAGTAATGCTATCCTAACATGGCTTCTATGAGTAGACTTGTTTGTTGTAGGCATTGGAACACACTTTACCATTCCTCCGCACTTTTCTGCTGTGGTACTTCGGATGGTTTTCTTCAGGGTGTAGTTTTTCATTTGTTGGGTTTGCTTGTTTGTTTGTTTTTTTCCTAGGGCTTTTGTTTGTTTGTTTGCTGGTTTTGTGCCCTGTGCAGCCTTTTCCCTGATTAAAAAGTATGTTCACATTTTGATGCCCATATGTAACTGCAGGATCAAATCCTACTGCTTTTTTATGACTTTTAAATGCTTGCAATTAAATTAAGAACTCTAACATTTAAGTATCTATGCCTAGCTGAAAGGGTTTATAAATACAGGAGCAGATTGTATTTGCATACATGAAGAAAGGGAAAAGTAATTTCAAATTTAGGATTGTTTATTAGAGCTAATTAAATGGAAGATGTAGAAAATATAAATAAAATGATACTCATATATATGTGCATGTATTTGTGCATATGTGTTTGTGTGTAAATATATCGATATAGATATTAAATAGATATATAAAAGGAAAAGAGGCTGTCTGTTAATCATTGAAGAAGCGGTAAATTTGTTCTCTACTAAACTATTAGCATTTCAGTATAATCAAAACCAGATAGATGAAAAGGGTATGGGAGCCAAAGTGATACTGTGATTACCAAAGCATTGTCACTACTAAAAAGGTTCATCAGATCTTTTCAGTGGTATGTTACATATTCTTGCATTTAAAAATTTTATCAAATGCTGAGAAAGTTAACTGAAGTAATTTCATGAGACATAGAAAATCTGACATCTTCCTCATTATACCAGTGTGTCCAGTTTGTTTCTATACCTGTGAACAACCATTAGTTTGTTAACAAAATCTTCCACCCTTCTCAAAGCTTTCCAAAGAAATGTCCACATTTTCCATTCCTGAAGGCTCCTGTATGCAACTTCCCAGTTTAAAATGCCATATAAATCCTTTGAGAAGTTTTATAATATGAGCAATTTTTGCTATTACTTTTCATTTTTTCATTTGGAAAACTCTGATACCTTTTTCTTGATACCCTTTTGGAATGTTAAATGAGGCATAGGATTCAATAGTATCTTTTTTGAAATCATGGGAAAAAAGAAGATTTTGATGCCTGGCTGCTGCCTGCTCTAAGCACCACAGCTTTGCTCTCTTAACCCCATACACTGATGCTATTCCACTTTGGAAGTGCTGAAATCCAGGCTGTAGGCTGGGGAGGGTTTCTTGTGCAGCTGAACATCATACCCTTTACCTCTCGAGGGCAGAGGCAGAATTTAACAGCTGTAGTCCTTTTAACTCTAAATTTATGGTGTCTTCAAATCAGAGGCTTTCTTCTAACTCTCACGGCCTTGCTGACTGTATTCTACCAAACACACTTCCTCTTTAAGAAGCAGTGGGAAGGGTGGACTTTCCCATGATATGTCTTCTTGAATGAATGAATGATCTTCTTTAATTTCTTGCCTGATTGTTTTGTGCTAACTTTCCCAAGGACAGGATTATGTGAAGACGTGAAGAAGATTTATTTTAACATGTGAATCATAGGAACAATGAGCTGGACTAATTTTTTATTGAAAACAAGCCGCACATAACATTCTATGTAAAATTTAAAGCCAAACTCCACCGAGTCAAGTGGAAAGCCTGTGTTCACACCAGCTGTCTATTGGTCATAGAGCCAAACAGCTGAGGTAAGCACTTAAAGATTCTGCAAGGCTTTATTAACCTTCTGCAGTGAAAATATAGTAACATAAGACATCCAAGCAATGGCTAATTGACTTCAGTGGTTAGGCTGGAAAAAGAGAAATAAGTAATGGAAAACTGAGTAGAGATAAACAAAACACAAGCCAGTGAAAAGAAGAATTAATCAACTCTTGAAACACATCTTTCTGAATCCTAAGAGAAAGTTATACATAATCTATAAAAATTACCACCTATTCTAGTTTAATTCTTTTTCTAGATAACATATGCTCACTATTTAAGTCCTGCATACACTGTATTAGTGTACAGACACTTAGTTCTCTGGCTGACCACTGCAGCAATTCACAAACTACCTTTCAGTGCAATTCAAATTGCAAAACACCTTCTTTGTATTGGGGCCACTTCTGCTTCAGCTGTCAGGAACACTTCCCTGGCTTCAGTGGGATACATACTGCATCACTTAAGACAGAGTCAGCTTTGAGGATTGTAGAGAATCTAAGGTAGTTTTTATGCCTTTGCTAAAGGATGCTTCCTTGTAGCTAGACATGACCTGAGGAAGCACGGGGTGCACTTATTTGTATTTTGCAGGTGGGTTCTTGGGATAAAGAGGAGAAACGAGGAGGTGTCAGAAACAAGGTATAGATGAGAAACAGGCCATGGGATGAACAGCTCCCTATACCACATATTAATGCTGTTCCAGCTACTGTTATAAACCGACCTTCATCACTGCTACAGGATGGCATTCTGTAAAGCATCCCAGTAGACATTTCTAGACTCCTGCTTAAGGTCTGAGTCCTCTTAGAAAATTCCTTATCAAGGGCCGAAAAGTGACCTGCTACACCTGTTCAAGCCAGCTCACCTTGGTGAAAAGCGAAGCAGAGTTTAGGCTGTGCTTAACTGAGAATAAGGTGGTAGTTGATTTCCTTCCACACAGAGGACAGCCTGGACACATTTTTTGCTTGCTTCAGAACTGCTTGAGAAATATTGTAACATTTATTTTAAAATGAAACGTCTTCAGGGAAAAAATCCACAACCCCTCAGCATTTTTGAAAGCATCATTTATTCAACACACTTGTGCCACTAATCTAGTGGCAAAGAGTGAGTCGGAAATGTAGCTTAGCAGGACTGGGTCAGTCTTTACCTTGCCCTTTGCAAACAGAGGTTACACCTCTACACTTCAAAGGTTGTCAGAGTTGTAAATATGGGCTACAACACTAAAGAAATCACCTCAGTCTCCAATTTCAACTCTTGAACTCATAAGAAAGAGTTAAGAAATATGTTTTCATATCTACCACAATCTGTCAAACTCTGCTTTCAAAGAAAAATTGTCATTGTTGTTGATAGCATTTCAAGGCTAAAACTGGAGGCATTCTTTTAGTCATTAACTTTTTTTGCCCCCAAAGTTAAACATTTAAATTAGTATTTCTGTATTCATGGCAGTGACAGGTGCTAAGCTTGAGTACAGTGGCTACTTTTGACAGCCAGCATGGGGACACAGCCTCAGAAATCATTCAATGACTAAGTGTCCTGGTGCAGAGCGAGCTAAAGAGGGGATTTACTGTTTAAACATTAAACATGTTGCTTAGCTATTAAACAATTAGATTGTTCTAAGCCTTAAGAGAAGGAGACCAGTCTGGCATCTTGAGTTCTAGGTTTCCAGCAAATGTGCCCAACAATGTAATTTTTCAGTGATACCCAGATCACCTGAAACACAATAAAAGGAAAAACAGTACAGCCACTCTCTGGGCACCTCCTCTTGACTTTTCCTGTCTTATAAACAGAAGGGCACTTTACTTTGAAGTAATAGCAGAAATTAACTTCATGGGTTATTAGTCTTCCTGGGTTTTATATATGTCCCTCTGGAGCTAGGAACATCACTTAGCCCTCCCACAGTAGTTTATGGAACGTCCCTTTTTTGTTCTTGGGAATGATATTTAATTCTGATGCCCTGTGGTGCTGCTAAAACCTCTGTGTTATTTGGTATGAGGCACAAAATGCTCTCCCAGAGCTTCCTGTCTGAATCTGCTAGAGATACTTACTGACGGTGAGCAGAGTGCAGTGTACACACCTGCTGGCTAGGGAAAGCCTTAGGAAAAGTCTTTAGGAGAGTGTTCACATGGGTGCAATTACTCTGATACCCAGATTAGTCCTGGCTTTGGGGAGGTGGTTGCCTGTAATCCACAGAGGCAGCAACACGTTGCTCCCTCAGGGCTTCACGCTGGAATAACTGTGACTGGTCCTGTGACTGATGCTGAGTGTGGCCTAAGGAAACCCCAGGAAAGCAGAGTTCATCGCTCTGTATTCAGCGCTTCATTTATGGGGCTGCTTTTGAAGATTAAAAAAACAGTTATGCTCCTTCCCTCATGTTCTGCGTCTATAGCCAGGCAATCTGGTGCTTCTGCCACTTCTGGAATCCTGGAATATTAAGTGACTGCTGGTACCTGTCCCCTTTCTCAACTCTTTCTGATTAAAAAAACAAGTTGTGCAGACACAACAGTTAACATAGTAAGGGCCTTAAAATGGCTAACCAAAGTTCAGACCAGCTAAATTGCTGCCGTTAAAATGCCCATATGAGCAAGGTATAATGCCTCTGGTGGGCCTGGTTTATGGGGATGATTGCTAAGCAGTCCTGGAAAAGGCTGTGGAAAAACACATCCTCAATGGACTATTGATTTCAGATAATAAATCACTTGATAGCTGAGATATTCATTCACTAATTAATGGATTTAGAGACAGAGTTATTCAGCCAAGACCCTGATGACACAGCCCTTATAAAACGTCTAACCTCTAATGGAATAGATTTTGAGAAATTATTGTTAACAATGCACGTAAATGAGTGACCAGACCCCCTCCAAAAGAAAACCACTCTCAGTCAAGTATGTTTGTATTTTATAATCCTTAAATCTTCAATGAGGCTACTTCTAAATAAGTAAAAATAATCTATATACCCTCTATGGTGCATATTTTCACTTAACTCTCTGAACATCATGGTTGCATGTACTACAGGCAACCTTTCCTTGTGTTATTGTGATTCCCATACAGCTGCAGATGTCAACACGAACCAACTCTTTGCCTGATATAGCCCAAAATCTTCCTTTTTCTAATGGAAAACTAGATTTTTAAACAAATTTATTTTAGTAACACACTAATGTATTTTACCAAGGTGACCTGTCTTTGAGTCACCTGTGCTTTAGGGGAGAATACTTTTGGGGAAAACTGGAAAAAGTCTTTGGCTGTTTTGGAGAATTTACTAGGAAGAATGGTGAAATTCATGCTTTTCTACTGCACCAGGAATACAGATCTTACAATATTGCTATATGGGCTGTGTCAGGGAAAATTTAAGAAGTATGAGAGAGTAAGCTTCTCTGCACAGGGCTAATTTCTATCAATTTCATCAGCAATAGAATATAACTTTTTTTTTTTTAATTTGCTGTAAATATCTGTCAAACTAGAACAGCAATGAAAATTATGGACAAATATTTATTAATATATTTATGATTTTCCCCCCAGCCATTTTGGTTTTTTGATCATATTTACTAGAGAACACCTATAAAATTTCTTGTAGGAGATCCAGTTACTAAAACAGTCAGAGTGACATTTTCCAGAAATGCTTTCTTGACGACAAAGACAGGTCAGAAAACCAAGTATGAAAATATGACTCAATGATTTTTAGGGAATCCCTAAAATATGGAGCTAAATTTACAATACAGTGAAATTTCTCATTTTTTTCAAATTACCTTTTTTTTTCTTTTCATTGTGAAAGCAAAGTTTTTATAATAGCAATAGACTGATCTTTCCTCCTATAAAGATAAAGCTGGATTAATAGTCACAGACAGCATACAATCCCGTAACTCAAAGCCATGCTTACAGTAAGAAAGTCCCAGTGCCTACTCCAACAAAAGTAAAACTGAACTGTCCAAACACCTGTATGAACCACTCAAGCTACTGCAAACTTGTGCAGTGTGTCTGCAAATGCCCCCCTTTCCCAAACAGCACTCTGTGGGTACCCTGGGCAGTCCCTTGCTCTGGTAGCAATTTCCAGTAGTAATCAATAAATGGATTAAGAGGTAAACAAACTGAATCATGTGAATTAGCATCTTGATGTATGAAATAACATGCACTTTGTCACGTGAAATGCTGTTAGCACTGTATCTGGTGAAACAGACAATGCCTGGGAGCAGAATTAAAGAGATGAAAGTACACCGGGCGCAGATGGCACGGCACCGCGCGGGCAGTGAGGCAGCGGAGGGGGCACTGCGGGAAGGTCCTCTATGGATCAGCTGGAATCAGGCAAGTGCGGCGTACGTGCATTCTGTTTGTGCTGTCATTGAAATGGTGCGGAGCGACCCGGCAGAAAATTGTTCTGAAGTGGAAGCAGATGCATTGAGCTGTCAGGAGCAGAGCCATGACGAGACACCACGGCGCCAGGAACACACCTTCACGTCTCCTCTATAGCTCTCCCTGACACCCCTCCCTTCCCTTCTTGGGCAGCACTGAAGCTCAGGGATATTTTTCTCTATATGGTGAGGTCCCCAGTCATGGCTTCAGGAGAAGCTGCTTCTTGCACAGGTACCTGCAGGGCTGGGCACAGTGCGAAGGGTAGTGGAGGGGAGTGAAGTTGCTGCTGCTGCCTGTCTGGTTGAAGCAGAGATAACAGGAATATCATACCCAATTCTGCTGTCTCAGGCAAAGCTCTGCCTGGATTCAAAGACCTTCCACCCACTGTGAAACCCTCAGCATCCGTGGAACCAGGTCTGGTGGCAATGAAGAGCGGCATGTGTCAAAATAGTGACAGAATCTTCACAAGCCCTTCAGTACCTTATACCATGCTGAGCTTCACTGCATCTGTTTCAGCTAGGTCCAAAGCCAAATAGGGTCCTCTCCCCTGCTGCATCATTCTATCCTGTGAAGGCAACTCCTATTCAAATGGTGGATAGTCTCACCTATGCAATCCATCCATAAAATACATTATTTTGGTTTAGTAATAGACTATCAACTCTAACAATTAATTTCAGTTCCCATTTTCTTTATTCTCCCAGTGTTTTGGGGTCTGTGTCAACATGCTATTTCCCTTTATATTACTGGCATGTAAGTCTGCAGCCTGAGGATTAATGACATCTTTCCCTCCTTTTTTTTTATTCCCATTTACCAGCATCTCATTTTCTTAATACGAAAAGAAAGTTAGCCTATTAACCAGACCCACAGCAGTGTCAGAGCTAGAAGGATTTCTGTTGTGTGTGTGTGCCCTTTTAGTTTTGGAGGAGAGTAAGAGGTCAAATAATGGCAAATATCTGGATGGTGCCCCAAGGAAGGGTCCATTTTCCCGTGTGTGGGAGAAACTTTGTGACTAAAAGCACATGACCTGGGTGCTGAAGCATCTCTCTCTCTGCCAGCATGCAGCAGCCGTGTTCTGTCATCCCTCACTGCCTGTAATCAACAGGGTACAAATGAGGAACATTTTCCATGAGAAGGGACCTTCCTCCACGTCTGTATGACTCAGTTTTTTCCCATTCAAAGTCCACCTTCCCCTCCTATGGCAAAGTGAAATTCCCCAGCCTGTTCACAAATTTCCAAGCATTGGTCTGGCAGCTGGTGGACCTGCAGGGCTGTTGCACAATGGCTCAGTTCCCTGCTCTACAGCATATTTTGGCTGTGTTCTTGAATGGGGGTATGAATTCCAGCATAGATCAGAATTATGAAGTGACATTAGAGAAAAGGGTCAGTGGGACAGCTTTCTCTTGCCAGTGCTTTTCATTGACACTAGTGAAGATAAGTTTCAGTTCAGTGCAGCATCCTGCAGGTAGATAACTAGAAGGGATCCTAGGAGAGCAGGTATTGATGCTTTCATAACTGCATTTTTCAGAAAGATTTTCTTCATCTGCAGAAAAGGTCATAAAATGAGACATGCAAGTACCATTACAGATCTTGTAATTTTAGACTAAATTAAATTTTTTCTTTATAATAAATAATGTTATCTCCTTCACCTGAGGGTTAGACTTCTCTTCTTATGGATGGTCTCACTGTGACAGGAAGATTCAAAAATTAAAGACCGTTTTATTTTTGTATTCCTTTTCCATATAAAGGAAATGTCCTCAGAATTGACAATATTTATGTGTTTTTCTTATTTCAGAGAATCTAATAAAACAAATAAAAGAAGATATGAAGATATTGCATCATACTAGAGAGTTAGATGGTATATATACTGATTTCATATTAAAACCTGTTTCCTGACTGAATTGTAGATAAATAATGAACATTTTTTTATTAATATTATGTCTTAAAATTTATCATTAAAACCACAGGCTTAGTGCCCTTTTTTTTAAGGTTCTGAAGGTAAATGACAACTACAGATATTCAGCTAATTGATTCTGAACTTTAACACCCTATGGAAACAGTAGCCACTGGTAAATTTGGGAAAAAAATAACTCCCACTTCCTGCTTTAGTTTCATTGGAAGTCAAGAAAGACATGCTTTGCTATAGAGGCAAGCAGAATGGTGTGCTCTAAAGATTTTATGAGTTTGAGCTTTGGAATACTGTCTTACTTATAAGTGGTGAAGTCATGAGTAAATCACGGGTGAGATTACATTCTTTCAGGGAATACAGAAACCTGGTGCTCAGCAGTATCTGATGGAATCAGATCCCAGTGCCTTCAGAAGCAGGATTTTGCCAATCACATGTTCATTATTTGCAACACACACTCACACATACATAAATATATTATCAGTCATATGTTTGTATACACATATATGAGAATATATGTATGAGCAATCACATATGCTTATACAGTGTGCACTTTTAACCGCCTGAATTAATAGAATGTATATTTCTTAATTAACAGATGTGGGATTGTGCCTACCACATGCTTGAGAGGTGGAAACATATAGACAATATACTATACATTATTTTATATATTAAATATACAATATACTACATAACTACATATCATAGAATATAAAATACCTATATTCTATAACATGGATATACATATATATGAACTTACATACATATATGTATACAGTGTATGGTCTTTAACTCTCCAAATTAACAGAGTTTTACTCTTAATTAGTGTGAACAGAAAGCTATATGCTTCATATACGTGGTAGAAGCACCTTATTTGGTAATAGCAAAATACATACTTTCATACACACACATAGTTAAAAATTATTTTATTCATATATGTACATATACATATACAGATAAACATTCATAGGCATATATATACATGTATTTACATGTATGTGCATAGATGTACATTCATACACATAAAGTCCCTAAATTGCTTTTAGATATACGTATATAGAGACTGTATATGTATCTACAGGAGTATCCATACAGAGTGTGTCAACACTTTAGTTTATAGAAATATATATGTGTGTATTTATATGACTGCATACATATCTCTCTTACAGTAACCTGCAGTTAAAGGAACACTCCCCGGCGCTGCCGACACCTGTGCAGCCCCGTTCATCCCCGCAGGTGCTGAGGGACAGGAGCCGGTCCCGGGGTGCCCGAGCGCCCGCTCACGCCGCAGCACCTGGCGGCGGATGGGACCTGGAACACAGCACCAGGGTCCCGCCGGGGCGCTGCCGCGGCGGCTGCTGGCGGCCGGCCGGACCCGGGGGCGGCGGGGGCNNNNGGGCCCCCGCGCACAGCCGGGCTGGGGCGGTCCGCGCCCGGCGCGGGGGGCGCGGGGCGGACGGCCGGGGGCTGATGCTCTTCCGCGGAGCGGGATTCCCGGGCGGGATTTGGCTGACAGAAGTCGGGGTTCTCACAGTTAGGAAAGGTGCGGAGGAGAAAAGAGACGGGTAAACCTCGGGCTAGGAGGACCGAAAAACCCCGAGTTCACCCGGGGCATGACTGACTTTTTTTTGATCGCTCTGCTGTCATTTGAGCACGGTCTTCTTTTTCTTAAAATAACGCCGGGTATAATGACAGTCTCAAAACAGAACAACAGATCGATGAAAAGAAAATATTTATGAGGGCAGAGTATGCCTCCTCCTTACTCTGATTTTCCACCATTCACTTATGTCCCGAGAAAGATATAAAAGACAGTACTCTAGTAAGGAAGGCCACCTCTTCCCTCATGTGGAAAACATTTGCATTGCATAGTTTCAATGAGTTTTGTGCAGCTTATGTATCATATTTTTAGTTAGCTTCTATGTCCCAAACAGAGAAGGGAATACATCATACTAATCTAAAGAATGTCAGGTAATGGTGTGCTAGATAGCTATTTGAAATCCAGTAAATCTCTTTGAGTTATGAACTTTGTATCTTTTTACCTAGAAGATAATGTAAGGTATAAAGCTCTGGGAACAAAATAAGTAAGTTTACCTGCACTACAGTTGTTTCATTCAAAACTCTGACTTTGCAGCACAGATTACCTTAAAAAATACCATCATGCTCATTCTGATAAAATATTTTTATCAAAGTTAAAACTTTTAACCTCTGCTTGTGACATTTAAATAGACTGTGTCACAATTTGGTTGGTGATCAGGTAATTAGGATTCTAAAAAACCAAAAATTTATACTCACCTCCTGCCATGGCTAACACTGTAGTTGGAGGCCTGACCCTTGACCCAAGTAACTTGGTCTACCATCATTACTTCCTGCAGAAATACTTCGTGTTGCAGCCATTAAGCAGGCATGCATCCTGATGCATGTATCTTAATGCATTAAAGGTGCATGCTTAGTCTTAAGTATGCACTTAGGTGTTTGCAGAATCAGGACAGAGTTCAAATATAATACATTCAAATATATCCTGAACTGTAATAACCAGAAAATAGGGAGTCTGGTAGAGAATTTAGCCTGTTGAGTACTGAAAATTAGTCTGTCTTCTGAGTTTAGATAAAGCAAAAACTCTTGAATAAGCTAAAACTATTGAAAAGGTTTCTGTTTTATGGAAGGTTTTTATTAAAAGGGAAGCCATTTGAAACATGTAAATACACATACAGACACAATAATATATAATTTCTGTTAGACTATACATTCTGACTATCATGGTATTTTGCCAGTGCATAAGCATCTAAAAAGTTAAAACGAAAAAACAAATGTTGCCTGACTACTTTAATTTTCCAGTGTGACTCTATTAAGTAAGCAAGCAAACAGCACAGGTGAAGGAAAATGCATATAATTTTAAAATCCTTTCAGTTACACCAAACGAAAGCAAGTGTGGCTAATCTAGGGCATGCTGTTAGTGCGTATGCGCGGAGCAATGAGGGCCAGATCCAGGAGTGGCCCTAGGTGTGGCAGTGCTCAGCTTCACCACACCTATCTGCAGGCGCCCTGACTCCGGGACTGGAATTAGGAACATCCAGTTCTTGCTCCTGGAGCTCTGTCTGTGAGTCCTTATCCAGTGAGTGCATCAGGTAAACCTTCCCAGGTCAGGTTCCCATTGCTCCAAAGTCACATTCCACGTCGAATTTTCACTGGTTTGTGCCTTCTTTTCTATTGAAGGTGGCCCAGATAGGGAGTTTTGAACTGCCTAGATACCTACATGATGCTGTGCCATGTCCTACTGGTTACTAGGAATGAGCCACATGTCTTGATTCAAAAGGATGGAGATGGGTTTCCCAGCCCATCTCACTGCCTGTAGCCCTAACAGCAGCCCTCTGAGAGAGGAGCCTCTCTGATGCATTCCTCTCCTCATCATTTCCTGCTGGGCAGCACAGGCATCTTGCCCCTGATGTGCCAGGCAACGTGAAATCCACCTTGAGACTCCCGCACTCCCCAGGAAACTTCGGTGCTTAATCTGGCATCACAAATTCCTTTCTGGGGCTAGGCACTGAATGCTTACGCTTGGCACTGCTGAGTATCAAACCTTTATGAACAGATCCCTGAGGTCTTTTCAGCTATGAGAAGCTCAGAAGATAGGGTCCTGTGTAATAACTCAGTGTGTGAAAGATCCCAAAGAGAACTCAACTGCAGCACCCAGTTATGAATCTTTAAACAAATATGTTTTCACAGAAGTGCAGTTTCACCAGAGCTGAAATGTTCCAGCATTTGCTAATTTTTATAGGGAATTTATCTGAAAGGTTTGTCTGATCCTGCCTGTGATCATGTCACTGTAGGCTTGGTTTAGAGGGAGCAAAAAAGACAGCATAAGAAAGGAAAACCTGAGGCTGTCAAGCAGAACTTGAACATTTTGACAAGGTACATTTTCATGAAGACATTAGCAGCATGGTGCTTTTTATTGCAGTGTAGGCCATGAGCACAATTTGAAATCTAATAAATTGCCTTGAATGGAATTATTTTGTAACTACCTCTACGTATGTCTTATTTTGTGTGTTGATACCAGAGGTGTATCACTCACATGCTGATGGACTCCATGAGAATATTAGATGGGACCATTGCACCTGAATATGCTGGAGTCTCTAAGCAGTGAGACTAGTGTACTTAACCCCCAGTTTTACTTAATTTTTATGCTACTAAACCTACAAAATGTTGTGTAACCGATCCAGATTCCCATTACTTTTTTGTTTAATCAAAAATGCACAATGAGAGGTGTTTCTTCTGACAATTGAGCTGATACCCTTCCAGCTCTGCTCTCCTGAAAGAAGGTTTAAGCTGTTCAGAAGTACTCACCTCAGTGGCATTTCCAGAATCAGAAATCACTGGAATTCACCCCCAAAAAAGAAGGAAATTGAGATTCTAAGGACTTTTAGCTTGAAACATACTGAACTTGCACTTTAGGCAAGTGTCCTACTGCCATTTTTGCCATAATAAATGGGGGATGTTTACTCAATAAACATCTTCCATGCTCTTGAAGCTGAGTCACTGCATAATCTGAAGCCCAAGAACAGGGTCAGAGGAGGAGAAAGTAGCTGTAGTCCTGCATTCAGCATGAAAGTCTGAGTATTTCTGTTCTTCAGGGGATCTGCTCCTGGAGTGCTCCTGACCCTGTGGCTGTGAATCCATCAGAGCAGGGAAGATGTCCCTTATCCTGCAGGGCATCTGCTATGACTTGATATGCACTGGATTCTAAATCCTTGCTCTCTGCCTTCAAATCAGGAACCACAGCCTGTCCATGATCACTCTTGAATACTTTCCACAGAGGCAGGAAGTCTTCCAGGAGTTTTGATGCTTTTTACATGAATAAAAAGCATGTTTAACTTAGTGGGAGTCTTTCCATTACCTTTAAGAATGAGGTGGAATCTCAAATCTCTTGACAGGTTATGAACTTTTCAGAGTGCTTTGTGAAGAAAAAAAGAAAATATTTTCATTTTTTTTATTCACAGTAGACATTTCATTGCCATAGCATTACAACTGGTTGGGATTTTTTTTGTTTTCTTTAAAAGCTGCATTTACAAAATTTCCCTCCTCTTGAATTTTTATTGAGGAAATTATTTAATATTTATTTTTTAAGAGTTTAAAAAAAACATTTAGCAAAACCTACGTGGCTGGGGGAAACTTCCTGACCACTGAGTTGGAATTCTATTTCTGTCACTGCAGAAATGAAGATAAATCATAAAATGTTTATATGGAAGTGGCTGAAAGGTGAAGAGTCAAGTCTCCAACTGCAGATTCTTGCTTTTTCAAGGATCATTACCTGTTCTGCCAATATAGGACATTGGCGATTCTGGTTTTGATTTGAAGAATGGCAATGAATTTGGCAGTCCTTCTAATAAGTCACAAAGTCTGTGTTTCTAATTATTTAAAGCAGTCTGTGTTCATTCAAAGAGGAAAAAAAAATGCAGCTTGAGCTACTTGCTTTTAAAAATAGCTTTAATAGTTACAGAATATATAAGTAAAAACTCCGTAGATTAAAACAGCTTTCCTCTTGCTCCTTCTTAACAATTTGTTTTTCCTAATTATAAGTTCAGGGTTTCTTTTAATTGGAAAGAAAAATCCTTGGTGAAAGGAAGAATTAACAAAATAGGTGTTAAAAGATTCATAACCCCAAAATTGGGAAACTGGATGTAAACTCTACAAAGATTGCAGTAGTTTAACTGTTTCGACTACAGGTGTGATTTTTACTGAAATAGTTTTACTGAAATAGACGCCCGTTATTACCACACCCAGTGTTTCCGTGCAGCTCTCATTTAAAATAATTTAAATGCTTTTTAGTTAGGCAGGGATTGTGGGATCTTGTGGGTGTGGATCAATTTCTATATAATTATGTGGGCCAAATATAGATAAGGAGGAGTCTAGAAAAGATTGGCATCGCTGGGACCTGGAATGTGACCTTGGTGTATAAGGTTGATCATTCCATTAGATTGGCCAGAGTAAGTTCCTTCAAAACTTTTCCCATTCATTACCAGAATTATCCTTACAACAGCCAACTTCTATAAGTAATTGGAGTCTTTAAATCAAAACGTCATGGCTTTGAGAGTTTTAGAAGGATAAGTAACATTCGACCACTAAGTCCTCATTTGGAACCTTACTAAATTCATTTCTTCAGTACTTTGCACAGATTTTTATGAGATAATCTTGACTCTACCACAATTCATATGTTACAGAAGAATGAACATAGTAATACAGGCTACAACTT
This sequence comes from Mystacornis crossleyi, assembly GCA_013400655.1. Lineage (NCBI taxonomy): Eukaryota > Metazoa > Chordata > Aves > Passeriformes > Timaliidae > Mystacornis > Mystacornis crossleyi. The sequence goes on from VYZQ01065953.1 coordinate 44,249, forward strand.
ACTGTCACTTTATGGAAAACGTGGATTCTTGTGAAATTAATTTGGAGGCTTCACTAAAAATAATAAATGTATCAGTAAATGCTTCCTCCTGTTCACAGGAGAAGTGATCCTGGGTGACTAGGTGCAGGTCACATGTGCTAGTTTCCCTCACTAGCTTTGAGACTCTACAAGTAAAAATGAAATTAATGTACTCCTTAAACTCCTTTGTGAAACTGTCCAGAGAGGAAACAGTGGTTAGTATGATTTTTTTCTCTATCTAGATGTAATTTGCCCTGGAAAAGTATTTGGATTGTGTTTCTGGAGGATTCCACGTTTAAAAAATTACCTCACAGTTTCAGAGAGAACCCTTGCATACAGTTGCTCCATCCAGCCCAGCTATTAATTTGTCTGTCGACCAAATCAACTGAATTAACTATGCTAGCCAACATATTTGCCTTGACCCATTATGGATTCCAGTCCAGTTCAGTCTTTGCAATGAAAATGAGATTGCCCTGCAATCGCTGTTTGTTTAGTATAGAAATGAAGATAACAGAATCCAGAATAATCTTACGGATTCTGTACAAGTAACCATTTCCCTTTCTTGTGTTTGAATTTCCTTTGAAGGCTTTCATCTCTATCACAAGCTGCCCTCAATAGTACCTGAAAGCTGTCTCCTTATTCTGGTTGGATTGCTTCTTGGTGGGATTATTTTTGGAGCAGAGGAGAAGTCCCCACCTGTAATGAACAGTGATGTGTTTTTCTTGTATCTGTTACCACCTATTGTACTCGACGCTGGATATTTTATGCCAACTCGTCTGTTCTTTGAGAACTTTGGTACCATATTCTGGTATGCTGTGGTGGGCACACTCTGGAATGCCATCGGCATTGGAATTTCCCTTTATGGAATTTGCCAGATCAGTGCATTTGGTTTGACTGATATCACTTTGCTGCAGAATTTACTCTTTGGCAGCCTCATTTCAGCTGTGGATCCTGTGGCGGTTTTAGCCGTCTTTGAAAATATCCATGTCAATGAGCAGCTTTATATCCTGGTGTTTGGAGAGTCTTTGCTGAATGATGCTATAACTGTGGTAAGTTACCTGATAAATGATTAATTGATAAAAATGATGAATAATTGTTTACATGCGACTCCATTGTATCTCTTTGTATCTGCTTATTACAGTTTGCTAATAGATGGAAGTCAAGGAGTGCTAATGTGTCTATCTAATTCTTTAAACTTTAGATTTAGAAACCATGGTGGTCCTACGACGTGAGAGTAATGGTAAGATTTAGAAACCACAGTAGTCTTACTACAAGAGAGTAATGGTAGCATATTTACTGTAGGGATTTTACTACCTGATCACTCTAGTTTCTGTATCTTTGTAATTCTTTTACTTCTGTAATTTGAAACTGTAGGTTTTCCTCATCTGCAGAAATGTTGTTGGGCAGGAAAGGGAAAGGGCCAGTGTGGGGTGTCACAGTGTGTTAGTGGGGAAGATGGCAAATCTTGGAGATGGCACAGGACCTTGCTGAGGTTAACTTTTTGCATATGCCCATCCACTTGGAACTGCCCTGAAACCACCAATACATATATCCCAGGCTACAGATGAGATAAGACAGGCACCTGGAGGCAGTAATTTATAATCATTAACTAGTTGAACTGGGGTTGTGATGCTGACCTGAGGAGAGCAATCTGCAAATTCCATTTCCCCCCTCCCAGTGTCCCTCATTTGTACCTGATGACACTGTGTCTGGGGCATTACTCCCGTTTATCCAAGCCTTGGAATCCTGCCCATGCCAACCATGTCCTAGCATGCTTTCTATTTGTGGGACATGGAGGTCCAGTTTTTCATATGCTAGAAGGATCAGAAAGATTCATTAACTGGGTCTGCGCTTTCCTGTCTCTGTCCCTGACTTGTTATTCCTGTCCCATTCTATGCACAGTTGTTCTTCTGTTTTCCCCTTTTCTTGGACTTTTCCTCACCTGCTTAATACATGTATATGTCAGCGTTTATTCTGAGCCTTGGTACTGATAAATTCTTGTGTGTCTGTGGGAGTACTGTATTATTTTTTCAGTTACACTGCATGCTTTCCTGAATCTGTTGCTATCCAGTCAGCTGAATCATATCTCCTCTTATGGGCTTGCCTTATAGCCTAACTTTTCTCATTAACTTAGAGTTGGAACTGTCTGCCAATGCTGAACTGATACTTAAGCCACTCCTGTAAATAAATAGGTGTACGTACTGAGTTTCAAAAGGCTTAGCAGTTCAGCCATGGCTGGGTCTGTCTCTAGTCACTCTTAAAGGCTACTTGTGCGATGGATGTCTCTTCATACAAGATTTTTTTCTAGGGGAAAAGGATCTGGTTATTTAAAACTTGTTGTTTGGTGGACTTTTCCAACCAAAATCACTTTTTTCAATCACAAAGTTAGCCACCAGAGCAGCAGTTAATACAGCATGATTTGCTCAGAAAACTGCATCCTGATCACTGGCATATTCATATGTGCTATTTCCCAAAGGCAAATTTCTCTAAACCACCATTTTTATAGGGGCTGGCATGGCAATTGAATGTGTAGCTTTCCTGTAGGCATCATTATTGCCTTCTCTGGAGGTTTCCTTATGGCTTACCTCCCCAGATGCCCTAACAGAGGGAAGATAATTTGAGGAGTCTGTAGGGATAGTCCAGTAATGCACTGGCCTTGCATATATTTATGAAGGAGTGAAAGGAATGTGAAGTACCTTTGGTCTTACTTCCTATCGCTTAAAGGTAGCACTTGGACAGAGATCTAGTTGTTTCCACATGCACAGAATTGGTCTGCTAATGGTTCCTTGTTATGTTTTTGCACACCTGCAATCATGTGATTATACCTAAAATGTGACCCAGGCCGTCACACAGATTCCTGGGGCTGCCCTTAGAGGACCTTGCCTTCCCTGCCCAGAGCAGATGCCGCTGGAGCAGCCCTTGCTGGGCTCTCAGCCATGTGCTCTGAGGAGGTGATGTTTTGTACTCTGCCTTCCTCTGCTCCTGTTTTAAAGGGGGAGCTGGTAAGACCCGCAACCAGCCGAGCTCAGAACCTTTCAGCTTTCATCTGCGGGAGCCCTTGAGTCCCACATGCCCTGGCAGGACCTGCAGTGGGATGTGGGGATGAAGTAGGAAGGGAGTTGCATGCAGGTTGGCCATCCATGGAAGCTGCCTAACTCCTATGGCTACTGCAGTATCAAAAAACCTGGGGCTATGTAGATAGGCAGTGCAAAACAGAGTGGCTTTATTAAATGTGCTTTTAGTAGAATAGCAGTGTCATCTGTGCTTTCCTTTTCAGAGAACGTGCTAGAACACCTTCATCTTGTATACAAAGAAAGGTGTGTTCTCTCAGGAATATCAGTTCTGCTGCATTTTTCAGATAGTTTTTCATGCCTAATAGTTTTTGCGATATGTCTGTGCATTTGAATGTTCCTTTTCCTCCACTGGTGGAATTTTGGAGCTTGAATTTGGCAGAGGAAAATGTTTGACAGTTGGATTCTTGATCATAGTTGATGCTTTACCAAAAAACTGAGTCAGACATAACTAGCAGGGTGATATCAAATGGTAAATCACAGCTGAGTGTTAGCAGTTCAAACTCCAGTTCTGGGCTTCAAATCAGAAAGAAGGAGCCAGTGTCATTATAATAATATTATTCCCATGTTAGAAAACATTACAGCAGTACTCTGTATTCTGCCTCTGCTGACAACATTATTTTAGAGTGCTTTAAAGTAATTTTAGAATTAAAAACTTAACAACTGAGAACTGATGAAAATAAGCAATTAGTGTTTCAGAGATACTCTGAGACAAGATTAAAAAGTGGTCAGTGACTAATACGGCTTGGTGTGACCTTCAGTGAGTTCAGTTGAAGGCTATTGAGTTAATGCAAGTCTTGAACTTCAAAAAATTCCCCTGTTCTCATACCAAATGCATTGAAAATGTGACTGGAGTTGGTGTTTAATACACCTGGAAGTTTAGAGAAAGCTCAGTAAAACTGAACTACTGTAGAGTAGAAGGGAGTTGAACTTGATTTCGATCTCATTTGCAACAGTGTAAGTAAACAACAGTGGGAATGGGGTTAAAATCATGTTCATGACATTCCATAGTCATAGCTGCTGCTTTTACCATGGCTGAGGTACAAAGGAGAAGATTGCTTTTCTTCTTTCAAATAGCTTACGGCATTAGACTTGGGATTGATGAGGATGTCTCCACGTGGAACAGCAGGCTCCATTCTATTTGCAGGGTGAATACTTTGCTGTGAAGATGAGGTGACATTATGGAAAGGTTTGGACACATAAAATTCTCTGCTTCTTTACAAGAACCTTGCAGTTCTCTTACTTTAGAGGCTAGCCTTGTATATGTTTATATAGTTACTTTTTAAAATACAAAAAATACTGTTTAAAACTCTGATTAAAGGAACTAATAAGCTTCCCTAGTATGTACCAAGAGAGTATTCTGCCAGGTCAAATTCTCTAGGTGTCTTAGAGAAAAACGCAGCTCTGGGATAGTCCCAAGTTTCAACAAGTGACCCAGAGAAACTCCTTGCACACAACACAAGTCAACAGTATTCTTTAGTCTGTGATTCAAGGAGTCCTGGGAGTCTGTGGAATGAGAGGACCTTGTGAAGTGACCAGCAGAGGCGCTCCCTACTGTCAGTAGGTTTAATTCTGGTAAACTTCTCTCTGTGCAAATCCATAGGCTCCACAAATCAAAACAGGTGGACAAACTGTGGAGCCTATGACATTGTTTTCCTATCGCGCATAGTACATAGGAACAAGGAATGGGGCAAAAAGACCGGGAGTCTGCCTCAGAGCAGCAAGGGGTTTGTCCAGCTGAAAAAAGAGACTTCTAAGACTTCTCACACTGTTATCAAATAAATAGATCATGATCCTGCTCTTATTTGCTGCTTTGTAATGAAAATTACTGGTAACCGTTCTAGGTTTTATTCAACTTTTTATTTTCATGCTTTCTCTGGAATATATTTTTTCTTTTCTGTTTCAGTTCTTTCCTTTCGCTTAGCCCAAACGACCCATAATAAGCCATGTCTTTGCATTAAACCCTTAGTTCTGTAAAACCTATGCAGTTTTGACTAAGAAGTGCTGAACAACTTATGGTCTGTCCAGTGAGAGAGAACAAGACTGCAAACATGAGAAATCCTTCCACAGCCACTACTCAAACACCTACTTTGTTGGCACAATGCAAGTGCTGATAAAACATTGTTCTCTCAAATAGCATTCCTGATAGAGAAACCCGTTTGATTTACTAAGAAGTCCAGAAAGAAACCAGGGGTTTAACTCCTGCAAGCTGTCTAAGATGACTGGTCTTCACTGGCTTAGCCTGGGAACCCACTGTGATAGAAATAGGTGCCTGTGACCAAAGTTAGCTCTGTACGAGGGGCCGGCGTTGCCATTCTGGTACTGCAGGGCTGGGAGCATACATGCAGCACCAGGGAATGGTTAAATCTCCCAGGTGAGTCTTCAGATGGGGCAACTCTTTAAGGTTTCTTTAAGAGTAACTGATTCCATTGTTTTCTGTTTTGGAGAAACTAAAATACTGGATATTAGAGAAATGTGGACTTTACATTGTACTGTTTCCTGTATAAAACAAAAAAGGTCTCTGGCTAAGAAAATGTGATAATCCCATTGACCTAGTTTGTTTTGGAGGATGGTTATAAACACTTTGAAAATTAAACTGGGAAAACACATGGCAACAGTTTTTAAAATGAAATTAAAATTTTTTAATGAAATGGATTTTTAATGAAATCCAAATCTCTAGAAATACTTGATATTTTGAACAGTCTTTAAACCATTGGATTCCTAATGGTTGATAATTTTGAGTGAGAGCTCTGGCTTCATGAATACCATGTTTCTTTTACTCCTTGAGGTGGTGACTGTCCGTCCTTAGCCCCCCATACACCCTCTCCTACCCCACCAGTTTAGATGAATCTGTGGTCTAGTTCAGTACGCTACCCCTCAGTGTCATGTAGATCAAACAGATTTGAAAATAACTTGATTTTTCACTGGTTATGAAACTGTTTTTTTTTTCCTCCTTCTGTTTTATTTCTTTTAATCTGGGGAAAATCCAAAATGGACACTTGTGGAGAAATTAGAAGCTCTGTAAATAAATGAAGAATAAAAGAAGAATTAGATAGATTTATGCTCCTGGCCCCCAGAGTGGCACGGGTTAAGAAATCTGTCCCATTTGCAAAAATGAGAGTTATTATATTTATCTGTCTTTGTGTATCTCCCTGGTATATATAGATGACAAATAATACACCAGCGATAAATAACAGCATATCTCAAAAGTGAATTCAAGGTAGAGAAATTCAAGTTCAACGTTTAAGCAGAGGAACATAATGACATGAAGGGAAATTAAGAACAGTTCAAAAAGATAATGTGCTTTCTTTTTCCTCATAGGTCCTGTACAATTTGTTCAAGTCTTTCTGCCAGATGCGCACAATTAAGGTTATTGACATATTCGCTGGGATTGCTAACTTCTTTATAGTGGGGATCGGTGGAGTATTGATTGGAATCCTTTTGGGATTTGTAGCAGCCTTTACCACCCGTTTCACCCACAAAATCCGAGTGATTGAGCCACTCTTTGTCTTCCTGTACAGTTACTTGTCATACATAACAGCTGAAATGTTTCATCTCTCGGGCATCATGGCGTAAGTACCCCAAACTTCAGTAATCATAGCATCCAAGTAAGAATGCCAAAGGAAATTGGAGAGAGGATCAGATTTTGAAAACCTTGCCATGTGGCATTGTTCCACAGTGCATGACAGAGTTGCTGGTTTGAGGATTTCCGGCCTCTTCCCTCCCGCTTCCACCCCATTCTCTCAGCTTGCCACCACACCAGCTGTGTCACTAAAACTGCTCATGGCATCACATCATAAGCCATATCTTTGAGATGTTCCAAGTTAAAAATATTCACTTGTATTTTCAGTGGGCTTATTTTTAACCCAGGTCACTTCGGTGACCTGTGTCCTCATGTGACCCTTCAACTAGTCATAGTGACATGGGTGAGGAGTGGCCCACGGTGATGCAGGGGCAGTGGTGGCAGGGAGGGAGTGGGAGTGGTAGCAGGGAAGTTCATGAGCTGGCTTCACTTTCGATGCCAATAGATTGTGAAACTATCTTTAAAAGTTAGTCGTGTGAGCAGCTAGTAAGTACCATTCAATGAAGACAATGTATATATTACTAAGGCAAAATCCTGCTGGATTACAGGCACAATAAAGATTGGGTGAATGTAAAATTTTCAGTCCTATGGTGATATAATCCTATAGTTTAGTATCTTGATACGTGTGCCTGTGTGTTACAATGTTCTCTGTATACATAATTATGTATAAAACAATATTTTTCTTCCCACTTCCAACAGATAGAAATATTTTCACTTCTGGTTTTTCACTCCCGGTCTTCGGTAAAGAAAGAGCACAGCCTCTCTCTTCATTCTGTTTATACTGTCACAACTTCAACATTAGAAAGAGCCTTTCTGACATTTGATAGTCTTAAATGTTTTGCTCTGGTTCCAAGTAATATTTTTAAAGTCAACTTTCTTAAATGACTTTGTATTGTTATAGTGGCAAATATGAGTCATTCAGGCATTAGTAGCAGAGCTCTTTGTGTAAGCTCAGATGTTACTGCTGAGTATCACTAATACTTGATAATACCTCACCTGATTATTATCTTTTAGGCAAGTGAAGATAGGTTTAATATCATAGTCATGCCAGTATAAGGTTTTCTGGGGCTGGGAAGTGATTTACAAGGAAACTTACCGGTGATGATTTCAGTAGTATAAAAATAGGAACATGCCATGAAGCAACAGGGCTTGGAACTTTAATGTAAGTAAAGACCTAAAGATTGCCTGGGTTTCTTCCTCTGATATGAGCCTAAATAAAGCAACATATGCGTCCACTTTGACCGAGTTCATAAATATGCCATCTCTTTTCGTAGCTTCTATTCATAGCATTTGTGTGGTTTCTAGTTTCCTCCACCTCTTAAGCCAAATGTCCTTGACATCCTGTGATCAAATACTTAAAGGTTTTCTAAACCAAAAACGTGTGGCTAAACTGTACATGGAAAAAATTGTGGCAGCGTTTATGAAAATACTGATTTGGACCTGCTGCATGCAGGACACAATGGAAGGGGCATGGTGGGTCTGCTGGAGGGTCAATGGACCCAGCACATGCCGGTGCCTGCCACCAGCCCACCAGTGCTTCCCACAGCACTAAGAACCTATTCATTTTCGTTTGTGCAGTGGCCCCTGAATGAGTGTAGAACAGAAGAGGAAACACAAAGTATTTTTGCCCTCAAACAGCACGATAGAAAATGAGTTGTCTTTAAAACGTTCTGTCCGTTTTTGACTCTGAGCTTACTTTGTAATAGCTGAAAGAACTGTGCACAGCAGTAACATCCCGGCTGAGATGGAAGGGCCCTCTGCTGCCACGTAGGGTCTCAGCTGCTCTAAGCCATAAAGCCTGTCCTCTCCCAGCAGGGCTGCTGAGAGCCTTGGAGCTCCTGCAATCTCTGCGTCCCCTTGGAGTAAATCTACCCTGTTCTTTTCACATTTCATTGGCCTTTGAACTGCAGAGAGTAATTTGCTCTGTGTCACAGTGCAAAAACACACACCACTGTTGAGTTGCTTGTCGTTTTCTGCAGCGACTGACTCATGTAAGGATTGCTTGGGTCTGACTTAAAAGCCAGCCCGCCTTTGAGCATGTAGTTGGAGCAAATGACCTTGGAATGTCCCTTACAAATGAGACTGTTTATTTATTATATGCTTCTGTGGCCATTTACAGTTTGGCCACTGAGGAATAATTGCCTGGTCTCCCCTTTTTCACCCATATCCACGAGTCTGTTTAATTACTGATTCCCACTTCTTTCATAACCAGGTTTATAAAGATACTCTGTGAGACCTTGTGGTTACATGCTGTACCATACTTTAGGAGAAGGACATGAGCAGGAACGTACAGTGTTACCAAATAAATAAGATACTTGCATGGATTGCCTCATTCCTGGGCAAGTAGGAATTCACTGGCAGAGGAATAGAAGGGAATGAAAGGCACTTGTCCCTCTTCTGATAAGTTTGTGTACTTATTCTAAGGACAAACAATTCTTGAAATGTCCGTATATAACCCGTGCACCAGGTTACTTGGCTGAAATACTGAAGGGACTGAACCATGTCCCTGTGAGCTGCAGTGAGAAAATCTTCAGAAGGAGAGGAAAGAGTTTCTACTGTAACTAGAGCTGGGTGTGAATGAGGATCACAGGTGTAAAACATACAGATGTGAATCTGAGCTTTATTTGCTTGCTTCCATTTCTAATTATAATGCTGCATTTTCTGCTTACTAATTTCTCATAAAGGCTGTGAAGCACCAGAACTTTTAATATAGGGTTTTTTTTTTTGTTTGTTTTTTTTTTTTTTTTTTTTTTTCTAACAATTG
>VYZQ01065963.1:0-17191 GCA_013400655.1 Mystacornis crossleyi
GGAAGAAAGGAAGAGAGGAAAGGGACTAGATTGCCAAGTTTTTCCATACCAAAAAATCCAGATTAGCAGTCAGTAAGAAGAAAGGGAAGATTCGTAGTCCAGGTCATTCATCAAGAAACAGCTACCACACCCCAAGTGGGAGAGGAGCTCCTTCCACAGCACAAAGAGCCACAGGGACACCTCAGCTCTGGCTCCTCACGCTCGCTCCAGGATGTTAGGAGTTAAGCAGTAGGGGAGGTGAACAAATGAGGTCATTTCATAGCTGTATTTAATTTTAAATCCAATAATCCAGTGTGCATATCAATGCTGTTATGCAAATCTGAGAATTTAGATACAAGGAAGCCAGACAGATTTTTCCAGAAGATGAAGCCTTTTTGGCCTCAAAACAAGAAGGCTTACATAGTTCATCTCTACTGTACAGAATACTGCCTCTATCTGGACTCTGTGTTGCTAGCACGCTGCAGGTCACAAGTGTCCTCCTCACTTTCTACACAACCTGTGTTTCAGTACTTGAACATGTAATTCAGGAATTTTACACTAATTTATACATTTTTAATTGGTTGCATATATTAACATGTACTATAAGATTTTTCCTAAAGAAGCATTACATAATACATGGATACTGTAAAAAGATCTGATTAGTTAAAAGTAACAAGCATTAACAGAGATACATACAAAACTCAACCTAGTCGGACTGAGTGCTGAGCTTGCAATGAACTATGGGTAATCAGCCTTTCCAGTTGCAGCCTTCACAGGGGAAAACACGAGACAGTTAAAAATGTATGTAACTTGTTACACAGATTACCTGTAAACAGTTTCTCTCCACTGGACACCCGGAATTAGATTCAGTTCCAAACATACATAAGAGTTTCCATTTTAAACTAAGAGAAAGGTCTGTTACCATGAAGTGTGATGTGGATGGTGTGGGGACATGAGCTCTGAAGTGCAGGACTCAGATGCTCATGGGAGATGGGTGGATTTTGGCAGCTGGAGATGCAATTTTTTTTTTTAAATTTCATTTTAAACACAGAAGAGGGGCTGTGTGTTTGAAGGCCTAAGTGTGATATTCGTTTGTGAAGGACTGTGCTCAACCCCTCCCTCTCCCCTCAGCAGCTGCAGCTCTCCGCAGAAGCCTTCGCTCGGTCAGTCTTGTCTAGTTTGATGGGTTCGGGGAATTCATTGTAAAGCTCCACTTCGGTTTCCTAGTGGGAGAGAAGGAGGAGTTAATGCCACAGCTCTGCAGACGCAAGGAGCTGCTCTTGGCTGGGAAAAGCTGGGGCTGAGCCCCAGGCTGCCCATAGCACCGGCACAGGGCTGCAGACCGGCCCCCTCCCTACCTGTTTAAGTGCATTTCGTGCAATCGTCTGGAAAGCTTGTTCCACATTAATGGCCTCCTTGGCACTGGTTTCAAAGTAGGGGATGTTGTTTTTACTGTAGCACCAGGCTTGTGCCCGTTTTGTGGTGACCTGCGTGGACAGAGAGCAGCATCACTACCTTCTGCTATGCAGGGAAAGGTTGTATTTTCAGGGCAAGGCCAAAGACCCTCACATCCAACCTGAGCAGCTCTGACCTGAAAGCTGCAGCCTTGATACAGAACACAGGAGACCATTGCCCATCACCAGACAGACCAAGCCCCAGGGCAAGGAGGATGGAGATGAGACCACAGAGCACTGGTTTGCTCCCACAGGAGCCGCTCAGCACATCTGGGGGAGGAGAAGGAGCTCTTCTCCCTGCACCTCCCCAGGAAGCTGCTGCAATCCTTCCACCAGTGGGCAGGAGCATGCTGTGCACAGGGGTCTGACCTCTCCAGGCACGAGAAACCCTTCTCCGGTGGCAGACAACATCTGAGCCACTCTCAGGCACCTCCCACTCCCATTTCTCAGATAACCCTCCCACAAGGTCTCCCACTCCAGCAATTTCTCAGGAGGAGGTTACCAAGTCCCAGTACTCACTTGTCTGTTTTCTAGGTCAATCTTGTTTCCCAGCACAACAAAAGGAAAGTTCTCAGGATCCCTTGGACTGGCCTGAATGAGGAATTCGTCCCTCCAGCTGTCTAGGGTTTTGAATGTGTTGGGGGCTGTGACATCAAACACCAGCACACAGCAGTCTGCTCCCCTGTAGAAGGCAACTCCCAGAGACTGAAACCGTTCTTGGCCTGCTGTATCCCATATCTGGAGCAAAAGACAGGGCAGATAAGCCAGCTCTGCTCTGACACAGTCAGTCTGCAATTAGGGCATTAATTCCAAAACGCCCCACCAGGCATATGTAGTCCCCAGCCAGGCAGATAGCAGCACCTGAAGGCTTGGGAATATCTGCAGGCACTAAGCATCAAGAGCCAGAAACACCTTCTAAAGATAGTTGACCCTTTTTGTGTTCAGCCTCAGCCAGGGACATATCCTTGTTCTGGGCAAGCAGGACTTGGGTATTACAGTCAGCAGGTGACCTGCCTGCGGTGCCAAACACTCCTCTGATGGCTGCAGCTTTTGCTGCCTTGCAGTCAGTTTCACCATGGAGAGATGAAAGCTTCAGATACCAGAGACATAAGCAGGCTGGCAGGTTAACACTACACCCACAGGACCTGGGGCAACACAAGTGGTTGACCTAGGGAGTCCTTTCTCAGCCCTTTCCAGTTCTTGAACACTAGTGAAGTGAATTTTTCTAGCAAGATCTAGTTTACTGACAGTACCAAATCCATTTTTTTAAACAGGGCCTAGCAAAGCTGCTCTTGGCTGAGCCCAGATCAATCTTTGCCTTCCCTTGTTCAGCCCAGGCAAAATCTGTAGAGAAGCCCAGAAGCCGTAACTTCTGTTATGTCTAACAGAAGTTCAGTGCCAACAAGATTCACACCCAGGACACTGATCCCTACACCAGAGCAGATGCTTCCACACCAGTGGGGTGAAGGCATCCCTTGCAGCAGGGAGCAGAGCCCCTCCTTACCTGCATTGTCACTAGCCTGTCATCCACCATCACCTCTTTTGTCAGGAAGTCTGCGCCTATCGTAGCCTTGTACTGGTTACTGAATTTCTTGTTCACATACTGGTTCATGAGCGATGTCTTTCCCACTCTGCACAGGAACACAAAAAGAAAGACTTGGTAGGCTGTTTGTACAACAATGTTTGAGTTAACCACCCTGAAGAGAACATTCCAGTGCCCTTCGCTTTCTTTCCATAACATCCTGCCCTTTCAACAGGGGAAAAAGCACCCACCTCTGCAAGAAGGGGCTTGCACACCAAGAGATGCTGAGGCACCAGCTGAGTAAGAGCACTAGCCACCCAAGGATACAAAGGACTACATCCTGAGAAATCTCACTTCCCCATCGCTAATCTGATCTTGGTAAGGCACAGATATCACATTATGACCATGAACAAAATTTTGGAAGATGAAGTGCTTCAGAGAAACCCATCACAAACAGTAATCTTCAGCCTCTGCAGAAGGAGGAGGTGGAAGAACAGAATCTCAGATAGCAACAGCTCACAGACACATCTGCTAGGCGCCCAGAGGTGGAGATCCTCCCCAGAGAGCGAACTTAGAGGCTCACATGCCCCCTGTGTGGCTGAGAAACACTCCCTGAACAACAGCTTGCTGGGGACAGCCCTATAAATAAGCCTTATGTCATGGGACACAGCCTGCACAGCAAGTAACCTGTGACAGCAGAGCAGACTCCTTGCTGAGAGCACAGAGAAAAGCCTTTCACTGCAAGCCCAGAGAAGCAAAGCAGATGGCTCGGTACAGACTATGTCTCTGACAGAATTTTAAGAAGTCACCTAAGAATGCTTACTAGTTTTTTTTTTGTTGTTTGTTTGTTGGTTTTTTTTTTTAATTTTTTAAAAATTTTTTTTAAAGTCCCTCAGTGCTTCCAACAGCACATCCTCCAGTGGTCTGCCCACCACATTTTCCCCATTTAATATTGTGGCAGGACTTCCAGATACTCAACTGCAGTGACACATTCAGGACACAGGGCAGCAAAGAGTTCTTAAACCTGTGAGGTAACACAGCTATCAAGGGCTGTAAAATCTCTCCTCCCAGCACTTCTGGTTTCTTACAGTGCATCCAAGCTCCCACTAGTCAAGAGCACTGCTCTTAAAGGCTCCTCCACTTACCCAGAGTCTCCAAGGATGATGACTTTCAGTAACACTTTCTTCCTAGAAGTCATCTTTCACACTAGAAAGGAAGAACAATCCCATCACAAACCATTAGTTATGTCATTCCTCAAGAAAGCAAGCAGCAAGTTTGGAGTCTGAGAAACCTGACTCCCAGCAAGGAGCCAGCAACAGGCAGGGCCCAGCACTCCTGAAACCAGACTCCAATTCAAGGCTCAGGGCTAACCAGGTGTCTGCCCGCTGCACAGGGGGGGCCATGCAGACCAGTAGTGGCAATTTAATACCAAGAGGGAGATGAGCTGAGTGCCTGTCCTTTACAACACCGAGACCCTTCTGGATCCTATTTCCAGGCCATTTGGTGGATATACTAGCCCAGGCCATCTCCCTTCACTTGAGGCAGTGCAGTAAATCATACCAGCTCTCAACACAGGCTATTAATTCTTACACATGCCACAAAGCGAGAGGTAAGCAGGCACGTGTCTAATACCACACTCAAGCTTTTTTTGTGCTGTTCAGTAGTTTCCCAGCAAAAAATAAAGGAAAAAAGAGAACCATTTCCTTCATCATGAGCTGGGAGAAGCGGCAGCTTTCTCTAGCAGCTGTGCTTTGTGAAAGTACCGAATCCCAAGGACATACTGTGGTTGAAGCAGCTGCAACAGCCACACAGAGCAGCTGAGTTACAAAGCAAACTGCTACCAGACTCTGTGGCTTCTCTGAGGGCACAGGAAGCTGACTGCTGCCACCTCAGCTTTGGTGTAATACAGTTACAGTGACAAACCTCAACATTCAGCCTACTGATGGTCATCTACTCCATTAGATGAGGAGTTGTTTGTTCAGTTGCATCCTGCAGCTGAAAATCTTTGTAGGCACGTGGCTCTGAACAGGCCACTAATGGTCCATCCAATCAGCAAGGGAGCTGAGCTCCAGAGTTCCACACTTACTTGGAACCCAGATCTCCTTCAGACCAGCGTGGCAGCTGCAAGTTCATCCGCTGCAGCAAGCCTGAATACACTTCTGGATGTGCTATAGCAGGGTGAGAGCAAGCACAAGGTCTTGCCAGTGGCTGAGCACACCCTTCCCACCATGAGACCCTTCTCCACACCTCTGGGGAGGGCGTGGGCCAACCACTCTTATGTGCCGGATCAGATCACAGACCCTGTTTTGGTACTGACCTGCTCCACAACAAGGACTTCTTGGCTTTCCTGAAGGAGCCCTGCAGGTTCAGTACAGCAAGACGAGCCACAAGATGGTTACAGCTGTGCTACTTGACTTCAAAAATCCTTGACAACAGGCTTTGGTATTAAGCCCTTATATATGGACTTGCTTACCCTAAAATTCCCATCCTGCTACACCACATTCATTGCAGCACACAACTCCTACTCCTCAGGAGCTATTCCTGATTTTCACAGCTAAGGAGGCCTTCACTTCTACAACAGGGATTTATGTGTTCCAAGCAGCTTGATCATATGTGCTTCCTGGGATACACAATAGCCTAAGGTGCTAGATAACTGCACCCACTTCACCCCGCTACTACAGGAGGCTCCAAGCTATAAAAACCCTCTTACTAGATGCAGTCCAGTTGCAAAAGATCTTAATCATCTCAAGCTTTGAAGGTTAGAAGGCATGAAGTGCCTTAGCCTTTGCTGCCAGTGAACGTTGCAGAAGCTGAAGGAGCACCCCTGCAGCCACTGTAGTAGTGATGCACCTACAGCTACACCTTGCTGGACTGCACCCAGCTCACAGCCACAGCGTTGGAAAAGGCCTCCAGGATCATCCGATGGGCCCAACCACTAACCCGGCCCTGCCAAGCCACCACTAACCCATGTCCCTCAGTGCCACAACTACATGGCTTTTAAACACTTCCAGGAATGGTGATTCCACCGCTGACCCAGACAGCCCGTTCCAGTGCTTCACAGTGCTTTTGGTGAAGAAATTTTCCTTAATATCCAATCTAAACCTCCCTGGCATAACTTGTGGCTGTTTCCTCATCTTGTCACTTGTTACCTGGGAGAAGAGCCCAACTCCCACCTGGTTACAATTTCCTTGTAGGTGTTGTGGAGCCGTAACATCTCCCCTGAGCCTCCTTTTCTCCAGGCTAAACNTCACCCAGCAAACAGTGCACCTGTCCAAGCCATGAGCAGGCAGATTCCCCAGGAGAATGCTGTGGGAAACAGTGTCAAAGGCTTTACTAAAATCCAGACAGACCACATCCACAGCCTTTCACTGATACACTAAGCAGGGCACTTTGTCATAAGAGACAAGGTTGGTCAAGTAGGACCTGCCTTTCCTAAACCCCTGCTCACTGGGCCTGATGCCCTGGTTGTCCTGTACGCGTTGCATGATGGCACTCAAGGTATCTGCTCCATAACCTTCCCTGGCACCAAGGGCACACTAACAGGCCTTCTGCATATCCTCATGCTGACCCTTCTTGTAGATGGACATTTCATTAGCTAACTTGCAGTCCACTGGGCCCTCCCCAGTGAGCCACAACTGCTGGATTGAAAGGGGCTCGGGGAGCACTTCCACCAGTTCCCTCAGTACCCATTCATCCAGATACAGAGTCTTGAGTGTGTGTCTAAGTCATGTAGCAGGCCTTTTCCTCATCCTTTGTCACTAATGTTTCCCTCCACATCCAATAAAGGATGGGGATTCCCCTTAACTGTCCTTTTGTTGCTAATGTATAAAAACACTTTTTATTGTCCTTTACAGCAGTAGCCAGATAAGGTGCTAGTTGGGCTTTGGCCCATCTGGCTTTTTTTCCTGTATAACCTCATAATATCCTTGAGATGCCTCTAAACAGGACTCCGTGCTGAGGAGATAACAGCCAGGGGCCGTGGAGTGAGCAGCAGTGACCGGTCACCCACAGGGCTCGTGCTACCCTTAGATGGGTGTTAGCAGATGCCAGAGAGCATGTGCAGGACAGTTTCTCCAAGTGTAAACACCTCTCTTTTCCAGTGGACTGCATCGTTCACTGATCCAACCGGCAGCCCAGCTATGCTCACCAAGATAGAAGCAGTTGAAAGTTGTCAGCAACACCAACATTTAGTTCTGCTTCTGCTCTTGCCAAATCCACACCCCATAGCTTGTCTCTCCTATAGCCATGGGGAGAACAGACCACAGAAGCTCCTTCATGCAGTCTGCATCTCCTGTGTTTGCAAAGCACATAACAAGTGACACTTTTGCCAGCCAAGTCAGAGACTTGTGCAGCACAAGCAGCCCAGATGGAGCAAGAAGCAACTGAACAGAGCTTTAAAACAGCCTAAAGACAGCTGTGTACACTGACCTGTCATGAAAAACATCTGCATAAGTTCAGGTCCAGTGCAAGTCACCTGATTTCCTCAGGACAGAGGAAAACAAGTCACCCAGAGTGGCTGTGCCAGAACGCAGCATGCTTCTGGGAACTGCCTCTATTTTCCTCGGAGTGTTTCCAGTATCACTTGCTGCTGCAGCTCACTGCCTCCCGGTATTTGAAGCAGCTTTGGACAAGCTGGAATTAGTTCTCATGCTTAGGTAGGGATTTGCAGAGCCCTAAATTGCAACACTAAATCACACTGTATGCTTATCTCTCAAGTTCAACATAGCCTGAAGTCCCACTATAAGGGGAGGGAAAACTGCTCTGTCAAGATTCATTACCTTGGAAGTAACTCAGCTGAGCAGCCACCTGCAGCCATGGGAAGTCGGGCTGAGTCAGAGCTGACACTGCTTTCTTGTCATAGCTGACAGGCTACCCAGCAGTGTGAGGGCTGTCACTGCCCCATCAACACCAGTCAGGTGAGACACTCAGCTTCCATCCCAGGTGATGCAACGGATGTGAGCCATAGCATAGGAGGAGCTGCCACAGCTTCGTATTTGGTGTGGGCCATGAGACAGTAAAAGAACTCCAGCCCTGCCAGGGACCAGCAGTGGACACTGTCCAGGCTCACACCCTTGTTCTACCAGGCTTGACTGATGCTGCCTTGAAGCCCAGTCAGCTGATGGGCAAAGCCCTCTTAACGATCTTCTCATTGCAGGTATAAACAGACCAACACTTGAGGGTTATTCCTTCCTAGTACAACAAGGAAACATCTTCAGGTCCTGTAGAAACTGGTTGAGTTGAAACAGGCTGGGGTCCCACTGACTCAGCACTAAGACTACTTTGCACTTAATAATGCAGCTTGTCTTGCTTTCTGGTACTCGACACAATTACTCCAGGCCAGCACCCTGTTGAGGCACACATCCTTCAGATGGCAGTGTGAGAGCTCACATGGGGCTTGTGTCCGGTCCTGGGAGCACTTCTGAACAAACACTTCCTTTTTCAGAGGTATCATGTAGAAAAACCTGTTTGTTAAGATTTGATCCAAGACATCAGCTCTGTTTCACACTGCATGAGATCTTTTGGAGCAAGGTCATCTGCATGACTGCTCAGAACACAGCCTACAGGAGCACACCCAGCCAGCCCTGCTCAGGAGCCACCAGACACTCCACATCAGCCAGGAGACCAGTCAGCATCGCTCCTCCTCCTGGCTTAACTGGTGCCAAAGGAATGACACAGCTGTCTCTAATACAGGAGAGGACTCCTTCCACTCCATTTTTAATGCCTATCCTCTAAGCAAACAAGCCATTAATGATATGCTGACCCTCAGAAAATTAAGCTGGTCTAGCACAATCTCTCCCACAATACTGTTATTACCTTTAAGGCTCACCTGCAGGACCAGCAAGGGAAAATCCTTAACATCTGACCTGCAAGTGGCTTAGCTGATCTGAAAGAGTCAAAACCCACCCTATGAAGCTTCATAGCTCTACAGCTCAGATGCAAGAGCAAATAAAGCCTATGCCAAGTCTAATTAGGTTTCCCTTGTTGCTTCAGAGTACATTACAACTGTCCTTTCCCTTGCTATATTAAGACAGCTGCTTTAACTCAAAGCAGAAATGGATGGTTAAGAATTCCTTAGAGATGTTCACATGTGTCAAGTCACAATGCAGGCATTTTAATATTAATTGGGTTGGTACAAGCAAAGAACAGTAGTAGCTTGCTTTGATGGCTCACTAGACCTCAGATTAGCTATGCTTTAACAGAAGCAGGCCTTGCAAAAGGAACATTCTGAGTTGCACATGAACAGTTCTAGTGTGAAAGCCCTGGGGGAAATCTCACCTCCATGGAAGACAAGGCTCCCTAAGCAGCAGCATACCCATACCAGTTTTGAAGCTGCTGAGCAGTCTTTACTGCTTCAGCTTTGCTATTGAACAGTTTGAGTCACAATCCTAACATGGCTATAGAGGCTGGAATGTTTGACCAGGAGTTCCCTATTCCTACAGCTATCAACCCGCCACCTGCGCCTTCTGCCAGAAACCAGCTGAATGCTGAAGTGAGGATGTTGGACAGCACCTCTTGCCTTGTGTCCTCTGCCAGGAATGTTTAACACCACACCAGCAAGGCACAAAGTGGTAGGGCAGCAAGCATCGGGCAGAGCTAAACTCAGAGAGGCACTTATGGATGCCGAGTTCTGCTCCCCTACCCCAGTAGGCAGCACAAGAGTAAGCAGGTGTCCCACAAAAAGGTGTATTTGAACATGAAGCACTGCAGCTCTGTTCTGGGTGCTGTGGTTGATAAGCAGAGTTTCCACTTGCCCACTACACCACAGGACCTTTAGCAAAAACACCCACCAAGAACAAGCTGATGTGGACAGATCAGGTCTCCATTATGGGCTACCACACACAGCAGCATGCTCACCACAGTGACCAGACAAGAGCTACCCTTGTGTACTGGAAGAACCTTCTGTCCTGAAATGTGGGGAAAGTGTCCCAAAATGCAGCTAAGTGCACTTTTGACACAGAAGCAGCACCTCTACTCACTGTTCTCTTGCATGGGGGAGGCTGCAGAGCATTATATCTCTGTACTACAGAGACCTATTTTTATTCCCTCCCTCCCCCCTCACTGGGTTCTGCATTTTTTTCAAGGAAACTGAAGCTGGAAATATGATTCAGGACCAGCTCAGTCAGACTGAACGAGTTCCCTCTCAAAAGTAGCAAGTTCCCTAGCACATTTGGCATCTCAAGGGCTTATGTCTGCTTAGATCTTCAGCCACTGAAATGAGATGGTCACTGAATGTTTATCCTGTTTTTAGAGGGCAAAGCACACCAAACAGCTTGGCACATACCACCTGCCCCGTGGTCACACTACCTTGCCATGCTTTAGCTAAAGCTTTGAGTAGATACATGAATTTACCCCAATTTTTCAGCTACTCTGAAAAAGCAGGGCCTCATCCTGAGGAAACGCAGAGCCAGTTATTGCCATTAGTTGACCAGAATCACAGTTCCTGGTTGCAGAACGTCCAAGTGGTACAGACACACTTTGTATTGAAGCCTCAAACTCCAACTGCAGCAGAGCCCCAGGCTGGGCTGAACGAGCTTTACCAGTGACAATTCAACAACATCTTGGTTCCCACACAGACACTGCTAACGAGGTGTCAGCCAATACAAAGCTACAAGTAACTGCCTGAGCAGTTCAGCACAAATCTGAGACCAGTAGATACCAACCAACCTTTAACGTGTCACTTTCATTCTCCTGAGAGTGACACAACAGCCCATAAGGAGGACAGATGTCCTATCTTTTCAGCTGGGCAAAAGCACAGCAGTAGCCAGAGGACAATCAGCAGGGACAAGTAATTTCATATCAACATGGCTTAAGAGATGCCAAGCTGCCTTCAAGGAAGAAGCTAGAAATAAGGCTGCCTTTAAGGTTTTTGACTGCTACAGAGCCTGCATATTTTCCTTACCAAACCTGGGTGCTCTACAGGTGGAACATGTACCCAGCATCCTCACATTGAGGGCAACTACAGAAGCATAGGAGGCTATAACAGCGGGTTGAGTCTTGCACTTACAAAGGCTGCACAAGCCGGACAGTACTCTCTTCCATGACAGGTCTACCAGGAGCTCAGCTTCGCCAGCTCACTGGAAGATACCATTGAGGAAAGCTTCACATTTAGTGGGGACACATGCTATGTCCAAAAAGGATATCAGGAACATCTTGTCATTCGGGCTGACAACTTGCAAGAACTGCTCTCTGTAAATAGGCTGTTTTTGAGGGCAATGAGCTCCTACAGTCCATACAATAAGAGGTGCCTTCAGGCCTCACAGATACACCACAGAGCAGCAGTCAGTTCCAGGAGAGCCCACACCAAAAGCAGCTGGCAAGATATTCCTGTGACAGCTTCACTGAAGTGTACACTCTAGCTGCTGTTCTATCAGTAGCATCTCAAAACTGATTTCCACCTCCTTCTTCCCAACACGTTTATGTTGCTGTTCTAACCAATATATTCCCTCCTGCTGGTACTCAGCCAAAAGCTCAACACAGCACCTCACTCCCTCCTCAAGAGGAGTAGCTCAGCTGCCTGCTACTTACTGCAGCTCCACCAGGAGCAGGCTTCTGTCCAGTTGGTACCCTTCCCAGACAGCCCTGTGAGGCAGAAATTACCTCTGTTCACAGAGCTGGAAGCCTCAGCTACAAATTAATTTTTGATACCTTGTGTAAAACATTATTTATCAAGCTGTCAGGTGTAAATATGCTGTCCAGTATATCCCACCCCCATCTGAGGTGAAGCCAAAAGCTTCACCTTCTTGAAGAACAGCCCAGAACTTTAGATGCCTGCTAGCACACTGACATGGCTCAGATCAAAATAGAATCCTAGAACATGTTTCAGTATCCCAGAGGAATTGGCTTTTTAGACTACAGCTTTCTGCAGTAAGTTTCCACCTCCTTTTGAGGGTGGAGCTGCAGCCTCCAGTGCTGGAGCAGCTGCTCTAGAACCGAGCAAAGCTCAGGAACCAGCAGCAGCTCGGCCACATGGCTGCAAGTTCTGCTCACTGTCTGCTTCAACACGGGCACCAAATCAGTGTGAGTGCTAAAAGCGAGCTGACGTGGTCTGAAGTAGCTCCCAGATGGAGCTGACACCAGGCCTACACAAATATTCTGCTGCGTCCTGTTCATGGCTAACACACTCTTAAGAGAGTTCAGTGCTAAAGGAAGAGAATGATGGGGCAACATGCAGCTTGGAGAAACAGGCAGAAAACCCAGCTGGGAAACAGAAGCTTTGGAACAGTTTTGAGCATAATAGATTCTTGGTGTGATCAGGGAAGCTCAGAGCCAGTGCTGGGTAAGACACTCCTATCAGTGGTAGTAAGGTTTTAGCTTGACTCAGGACATCCCCTCAATCCTCAGCTGAAGGCTCTACTACACAGCCCTGATGTGGGCAAGGACTCAGAGCTCACTGGAAGACAACATGCCAACATGCAGCTTGCCAGAGTCCAGACAACACAGGGAAGGCAGAAGCAATGCCACTGGTAGGAGCCATGTCTGCAGTGAAATCACAGGACTTGCACATGAGAAGGGGTCCACCCTGCCTGAGATCTCAGCTCAGCTGTGGCTCCCTTAGGGCTAAGATTTGGAGAGCACTGCATTACTGAGAGGCACTGATGCATATGATCAGTCAGGCTCAAAGCCCAAGTTCTCAAAGCCAAGCTCTTCAGTCCAAGCTTCACTGATTCACAGCCCTGTTACACCTCCTGGCATTTCTCCAGATCAGAGTTGTTCTATGCTGCACAAAGTTTAAATACCAGCTGTGCAACTGAACAAGTTTTTGGCTATAAAGCTGCCATAATGAATTGTGACTCTACCCTAGAAGAGTCCCAACTACATAGGACTAGACCCCACCCCTAGTGCCAAAAACTGATCTGATCTCTACTGGTTTAACTATCACAACAACCACCTTCTCATAAGGAGGCATCATGTTGATCTGACTACATGGTTTCCAAGTGGGAGCAAAACAAGCATGAAAATGCATTTCCTTACAGTACCATGGCAGATGTTTCTCCATGTTCAATCAAACCAACAGTGTGCTCAGGAGCAGTGGGAAAGGTCTGGAGGACGTTTCTTGCTGTCTACAGGAACACTGCTTTGCCCAGACTGCTGCTTAGCCTAAGATCACAGAAGCACACATAGGATCTCCTCCAGGTGATAATCATCCTGAGCCAGAGGGATGGAGGGAAGGGAGTGAAGAAAATGTCCCCAGGGTGCAGCCAGCTATGCTGGGCAGCCACCTTGGGTGGATCACTTTGCTCCTCAGAAACCTGAGTATGATTCCCATCATCTCCACAGTGGGTAACAGGTATGGGAGACTGCAGCTCTGGCAGGAGAGGAGTCCAGGAAGATCCTTTTGAAGCTAATGCCACACACTAACAAGACCAGGATTCCCAGGAGGAAAGCCAGGGCTGCTGAAGTAGAAGCATTCAGCTTATAGGAAGACAGTTTTGCAAGAAAGCCATACCCAGAAGCTTCACTGAAAGCTGGATGTTTCCAGTCAGGAAGTTTTAGTCCACCTTTTCCTCCAGCAGCTAAATGGCCCTTACACCACAGAACATCCTTCTCCCACGATTGGGCAGACATATCCTAACAGACTGATAGCAAGTGTCTCAAGATCTTCTGCTATGCTTCTCTTGGAGGCTCAAATCATGTCATCATTCAAGAATCAGTATTGCTGTGCCCTGACCTTCCAGGAAGGAGCAGCTCCCCTGTTAAATCCTACAGGATTTCAGGTAGTTCCCAGCAGATCTCCCCCAAGGATGAAGTTGTTACAGGAATAGGCATGCTTGCTTTAACACCCCTCCCCCTTTATCAGAGCAAGCTCAACTTCCCCTATTCTGCCCTGGGGGAGACAATCTCAGGATGTGGGAGGAGAGTTGAGCACATAGCTGGCTGCTGGGAGACACTAGGCAACAAGCCATGTGTCTTGACTAAGGGCCTTGCCTACGCGAAGTACTGCAGCTACACCAGCACAGCTTCCATGATGCCTCTACCACAACGGCCTCCTTGGTGGACAGCTTTCCAATCAGTAAAATAAATCTTAAACTAACTGGAACACAGCTATAGTGCTCAAACAGCCCAGTTTATACAGCGGTGTCTCTCGGCCTTTTGGCACACAGCCACCCAGCCAGTGGAGCCACCCAGCAGTTTTAGCAACCCTGACACGAATACCAAGAGCCCGGCACAGTTCTCACATCAGGCCATACCCTGAGTGACAATTCCCTTATTGCTCTCTATAAAACAAGCACAGTGCCAGAGGCAGCTGGATTTTAATTTGTGTGTCCAGAAGATAAGGCTGTCCAACTCAAAACATTCTAAGTTAGCCAGGCCAGCCACTGACAAACAATTGAGTTGTTAGATTTTTACCACATCTATCAGTATTTTTTAAGTGCTCAGATAATTTCTAGTTTTGACTACAGTTTCCTAAGTTTTCACGCATTCCTGTCATGCTTTCAGTTTCAGAAACGCAGATAGATAACTTCTGCAGTGGTAAGCAAAGCACAGATCTTAGACCTTGTCAGTGGTAAACAAGCCTTGTTTATCCACCCCTGGCTGACACAGTTCCTAGAGGCTGGGCAGGAAACAAGAAACTGAAAGGAGACTTTGACCAAGTCAAATGACAGGGCCCTTAGGAGGTCTGCCAGATGCTGTAACTTACACCTGATATTCACATCTGAGAGTGAATATTGTGTCTCCTGCAGCATGAGAAGCTTGATAGAGGAGAAAGGACAAATACTGATGGGAGATCCTACTAGCAGATGTAGGGAAATACCAGACCAACACTAATGGCAAAAACCTTACTCCTCCTTCCAGGAGGTCCTGTTCTCAGTAAAGAGTCTTCTAGAGAGGAAGCTTTCTCTAGGGACAGGTTGTAATCTAAGAACTACACCTTGATCTGCAAGCAGAACTCTTGAGCCTACACACACTCAATACCTCTTACTATGCCAATGTGGTTTGCAGAGCAGGAAGGACAAGTATTTCAGTACCAGGATGGGAGTGTAACAAGTAGCTTGTCATGACAGCCGAGGCAGTGACTAACAAGGAATTCCTACCGTGGATACTCAGTTTCACACTCATACTTCATACCCTCATACCTCTTGCATAGATCCTGCATCAATACTTTACCACTTCACCTATTCACTTGATGAAGCTCCACAAAGGTCCCATAAAAACCTCACTTGCACGGTGAAATTAAGAGAACTCTGTGGGCAAATGGCATCTTGTTAGGCAAGGGGGAAAGGTTCAGGCTTAGGCATGTTTCAGCTAAAACCCTCTCACTGCTCATGCTCGAGACACTGTCACCACCGTGCCACTCTGGACTCCAGATATCATTATCTGTGTCTGGGAGCCGAGTGACTCAGCCCCCTTGAGGGAGACAAGCACTAGGCAGGTTACTCTGAAGAGGATTCTGCTTCCAGCTGGAAAGAGTTCAAGGCCTCAGCAGAGACTTGTTAGATAAACTGGTAGCCCCAGTAACCAAGCTCCAGGTACTCCAGGCAGGTTGGCTCCGAAGTCAGCTTCAGCTGCTGCCCTCCACTTTTGTTCACCACTTCACTAGTCCACCTTGTCTGTCAAATGACAGAAGTTACAGTCTATAGGACAGACTCCAGAAAAATACTCTGTTTTTTAGTTGACATTAAGAGGATCTACTCAAATTTCATTTAACAATTTCTGCTTGAAACTCATGCAAATACAGTTAGACACAATTAGTCACCTTAAACTGGCATTTTAAGTGGTTATGCAGAAGAAAGAGCAAATCACTCATGATTGTAAGTGCCTTTAAATCATGCAGATAGAAATCTGTGCCACAGGTTTACACTTCAAGCCCATCTCAAAGGCAGCACACCCCCTCCTGAAGCTTCACTGCCCTATGAAGACAGCCGTGGCCTCAATAACAGGTTTCCTGGCAAGAGACGTCAAGGCTATTTGAGATCAGCTGCAAATCAACACACTCCAGTGGCCTTGATGAGCTTGCTTCCCTCCTCAGGGGCACTGACCATGAGGCAGCAACAGCAGTGTTGACAAAGCTTCCCCCACAGACAGAGCGCTGGTTGCTGGCACCGGAGAGGAGGAGCAGCCTCGCAGGAGCAGCGCTCACAGCAGCGATGACATCACCAGGGCAGATCTCCGCCAGCACAAAATGCAGCAGCACGCTGGGCTCGAGAGCTGCATCCCCACCAACAGAGAGCCAAAGCAACAAGCACGCCGGGAGCCACAGGGGAACCATGTGACACAGGGGTATCCCTTCACCGCCTGCTATTTCTGAGCGGCACATGTGCAGCTCCTGACCTTGGGCGCTCATTTGCAAGCTTTATTCAAGGTGCATTTAAAGAGAAATGGGACCTTCAATCGAGCCCCTCACTGCAGAACTAAGCATGGTATATTAACTATTGTCATTCAATTAATTATCCATACCTAATTCAGTTTGGCGATGCACAGCTCGAGTTTGGATTGATGCTGTAGAGTGACCCTTTTATCCCCACAATCTCTGGTCACAGCTATACCTGAAGGCAGACTGTTACACAGCAACTACAAAAGATCGTTTTAGGAAGCTGCAAAAGGAAGCGAACTCGACTCTAACTCATCAGACAATTAAACTGCAATTATCAAGACAATGCTGTGCAAGAATTAAGTACTTCAGCATCCAGCACACGCCAGCGCCCAACCAAGTTCAGCATTTAGGTAAGGTCTTAGCTGGACTCCCTTCAATGGAGGCAACAAGCTTTAAACTACTCTACAGCTCTGCAAGGGAATCTTAGGTCTGTCAGGCCCTGGTAACGGGGACTTGAGAGCAGGTCAGGTCACAGCCAAGGAGAAGCCCAGAAGACATAAGGAGACACCGGTCACATGCAAGGTGAGGGTTCTGTACCTGTTCCACAAAGGCTCAATTTACTGCAGTTACTAGCAAAACTGCTGTATTCTAAAGGCAGGGACACACCTGTGAGTATCTGTGAGCCCACATCATCTCTCAGTTTCAGAGTATGCAAACATCCAGGTGCCCTATTTATAGCCCTTATCCTCAAGCCAGGTACCTGCAAACCCTCTCTCACGATGCAGCATTTAAAAAACACACCCTAATCAAGCACAGACAATTTTGTTTACAGCCAAATGTTAAGTTCTGCATAAACTAGTCTCATTTTCACACAGAAGTCAGACCAAAATCCCATACATGTTAGAGACAGAGCTATTTATAGTTTTGCACAGATGGTTTGATTGTAATTGTCATGTTTCCTCAAGGACAAGCTTTGCCAGA
>VYZQ01065964.1:0-15619 GCA_013400655.1 Mystacornis crossleyi
CTCTAAATTCTGAAGCCACAGGCTTTTTAGGTAACAGGGTTAGACTTCGTCTGTCAACATCAGGCTCTTTAGTGCATATGCCCTTTAAAATGGATCTATCAAAAATTCCCTGCAAACAGCAGATTGTTTCTGTGATTAACTAAGGTACATCTGCAGTGCATCAAGGGTAGCCTTGTCTATAGCACAGTGTACTTTTACTCAAGCCTCAAATGTTATGAACAGTTTCTGTTGCTCTAACACAAACACAACTGTGTGGCTGACTCAAATTTATGCCTGTTACACACAAAAGCTCCCATTAAGAATGCTTAGGTTATTAATTGATTAATAGAAATAATTCCTAAATTTCAGCACAATAATTGGATCCCCGTATTTTGTCTGATAATATGAGCCAGCCCACTGTCTGGCAAGAGATAATACCTTGGTTGTCCTTCCCAGGGTATCAATGCTGCACTCTTCTGGGCAGATGATATCATGTTGCTTTTAAAGGCTTTCAAAGAAACTAATGCACAAACCCTCGAATCTGAAAACTGCATGTGCCTGGTGGGGTGATCAGCAGAAAAGGATACTATTTACTTTTGATCCTTTACTTCTGAAGGAGCTGGTGACAGTGGCAGAGTGCAAAAGGGCAGGCTTAGTTGACATTCAGACCAGTGAAGCTCACAGCCTTCCTTTCTGCCACCTGGTGCAAAAGGAAATATACTTTATGTAACTTCTTCCCCACCCCATTTTTTGCATCTGAACCTTATCCTTGAAGTTTTTATGTTATGGTGAATGTGTTTGATAGAAATTCTCATCGTTCTGCTGCCAGAGTAAGTCCTTAAAATAGTGACTTCCCTTTAAGGGTAGGCATTTAGATGTGTTCCCTGTAAAGGCAGATGAAGACAGCAGATGAGTGTTTCACAGTCTGAGGCGTCCAAAGCTTTGCTTGTCTCATACCCTGCATTTTAGTGAGCAAAGCTTTCCTTCTTGTGTTTGCAGAGCAGTTGCTAAATAACCATGCCAGTATGATTCTCAGCCTTATCAGGAATTAGTCTGGAGTGGCTTTATGCTTCCTAAGGCTGTGAAATGTGTGCTACGTCACCTACATTTGATGTATCAGCAGTGCTGAAATGTGGTCCAGCTCCTCACGCACCAGCCCACAGCCATCGTTACTCTTAAGGGCAGAAAGGGAGAAGGAGCATCAGGAGAAATTCCCTAATAATATTTGTGCTGGAAGTATTTCTTTGACTGCCTGTGGGGACCATAAGGATTCTTTATCCATCCAAGAATGGAAGAAATATATTTATTATTTTGTATATCAGAAATGTGTCTGGGTTTTTTTCCCCTGAGGTTCTTTTTTGCTGGCTTCAGGACGACCAAAGAAAAGAAATTGTTAGGGGAAAGAAAAGCACTATAGGACCAAGAAAGAATAAGGTGTGTGTGAATATAAGTGTACATGGATATAGTGTGCCTAATATTTGAAAAACAGGACAGGTGAATCTGTTCATAAGAAATACCAGTGAGAAACACCGTTTCCAGCAAAGGTAGCAGCTCTGCTTTTTCAGATCCAGACAGGAGTTTAAACTTTTTGAAAAACCTTAACTTCTCACAAAATGGTTTAATAGCCCCTGTTTTAAAAATATGAATGCTGCAGCATTGGAGAAGAGATAAAAAGATAATTCTCGCTACTGACTGGGTGCTGTAGTATCCTAAGTAAGGGATGAAATTCTCACGCATATGTGGATTCCCTAGCTTATGTGATTTTCCATACAACCACTCACCTTTGTGTCTGTACTTAGTTAACCACACCACACAAGAGTACCCTGCTTCCTTGGAGCTCCACTCTGCATCATATGGCTTGAGCTACTTTTCCATGACCTGAAGTGAATCTGCTGCTCCATACTTGGGGTAAACAGTTAAGGTTAAGTAGATTTGGCAGTATAGAATATCCAGTAAGAAGTAAATATATATGTGTGTGTGTATATATCACTGCTTGTCTATATTCTAACCTAGACATAATGTGCTCCAGGACTAGACAACTCATCCAGCTAATGAAGTTAAGGAATGCAACTATCACATCCAGACACCTTTAGTTCCTGTTACAACCAGCTACCTACCAAGTTTAGTCAATCCTCACCACATACGGATTACGGCTCTCAATCCATAATGAAATGTAATGAAATGCTGAACTTGCTCCATGGTTTTGTCCCAGAAAATTGCATCATGCTTACATAATTGTAGTCTGCAGGCCTGATTAAACCTGTTCACGTGAATTGTTCCATCAGCATTCACTGAACTTAGAACAGACTCCATAGCAAGGACAGAAATGTATTTTTAAAAGTTAATTTCCACTGTTCCCTAAAGGTTTCACAGCTTCATGTCTATGAAGGTTACTAGCTGTTAGGACAAGTTACATCCATGTGTAGTCTGGGAACTGCCAGTATTTTGATTATTCTCGGTATGATGGTGGCCCCGGGAGTCAAAGCATACTGATAAGAGCATCTATAAAAAGGAGCTCTAAAGCTTGCTGCATAGCACTGCAGCTGCCTGGAGAATCAACATTACCCATGTAAACCTCTGCAGAAAGGTTTCTGCACTCAGCTGCCATCCTCCAGCTGCATCAGAAAAGGAGGCTCAAGGCTGTAAGTGACAATACTGGAAACAGCAGAGGAAGAGAAATTATATGCTAGTGCCCTCGGTGTGAAAAACACAGCAAAATTATATGTCAAAAGTGATATGGGAAAGATACTTGAACATTATTAGCAGGAAGCGTTCCTAAGGCAGGGACAAGGGTGTCCTTAGGAAAAAGGTCAGTAGCTATCACAGATCAGTAACCCAATGGTGCGGAATTGAGTAGAGCAGGAGAGAAATTCATGAATCTACCTTAGGTCAAGCTGCAACTCTGTAAAACGTGTTTGTTATTCAACTGACAAAGTGAAGTATTTTCTAGATGGCTTTGTTCTGTTTATTTTGTTTTTCCGTATCTACTTGAATGATCATGAGGGGTATGCTGAAAGCCCTTTAAATGACGCTGATGATGTTTACCTTCCTGGCTGCATGAGTACAAGGCTTATAACTGAACTTTGAAATTTCATAGGGAGAGATGACAGACAAGATTGGGGATTATTAACTCCTTACTTGTCCCATTCCCTTTTCTTTCTTGTCCCCAGTTGTGAAGGCATCCTGCCCAGCAAATCTGGTAGCTCAAATATCTACTGACTAGGGATGGGCTTTAACTTGGACATTCTCTTTCTGACTACTATGGTTTCACATTTGGTCCTTGTCGAGAAAAGTTAAGGCAAACCTTCTCCTGGCCTTTGATTGCTTCTGCATTAGGATTCCTCTGCAAGGTCTCTCATTTCAGTTGTCTCAAGTAGTATCCTAATCTGTAAGAAACAAGCAGAGTTATCATTACCGGTCTTTAAATACAGTATATGCATGTAAATACATGGTCTTGGCTGTGAAGGACATTATCTGTTTCACTTAGTTGTCTCTACACAGTAAGGCGTTTCTCTCAAAATAATGCATTAAGTAAAAAAAATTCTTAAAGTAACGACATGATTTGATGTAAAGAGAAGAAGGTATATATACCCACTCAGGAACAGACATCCATTTCACACATGGAATAAGGATGGGTTTTGTAGGAGCACAGATGTGAACTTTCTGTAATTAAATACTATTTTATAATGCATACATACTGGGTGCTGAGTTTAAGTCAGATCAGCAAATTCCCTTCCTGTGAGTTCCAAGCTTTGGAGTGTTGAACTCTGCAAAAGCTAATGTGCTTCCAAGGAGGTTGTTCTTCACCATAGCTTTCTGCATGTTTGTTCCCTACACATTTTTCAAACTCTCAGCCTGAAAGAAAAAGAAGTTTTGTGAAAACCTAAAACTGGCTTTGACAGCAAGAGCCGGTGAAGCTTCTTGGAACTGCAAGGTTATAGCAACAACCATCAGTACAGACATGCCTCAGTATTTACATGGGATCAGGATATCAGCTGAATGTTTTTAAATTCCTTTAGAAGGGAAGAAACTATGATTGCATCATCTAAGATAAAATTATGACTTTCTTCTGGCTTACTTTGTCAGGTTAGAAATTATAACACATGACTAATACTGGAGGAAAAATGTCGTTCTCATTTTGTGTTAATTTGCAGATAAATGTCCCTAGTACTATCACAAACTGGTACACTGTCAAAATTGAAATAATTTAATTTTCCTTTTTCATATTTCAGGTATTTCTGACACTGTTCTTTCCTGTCTTAGAGTAGTCACATTGAAGAGGGGAGCATAACATTGAAAACCAGCAGCAACATTTTGGTATTTCCATGGTTTGCTGCATAATTAGATACAAAAATAGTATGTTCTCATTCAGCTGTTTGATCCTTTTTTCCATTTAAAGTGTAGCTCTTTTGTCAACAAAACACCAGTTTGTTTTTTTCAACTGAGAAATTTTATTTTAGATGTGTATGAATTAAAGAAAATTATAGAACTTAATTTGCTATAATTATTCAGGAAGCCATAGCAATCAGTGAGTGTGACAGTGCTGCACATTAGTATAGCTTCTGCAACAAGTACTATTTTGGTGTTTTCTTATTTCTCAAAAGCACATTTTTCAAAAATTTTCTACTCAGAAACTCCAATTGTCTTATTTTTATAATTTCCTTTCACATGACATCTTGTCACTGCCAAACCTCCATGAGCAGTTGCTAATTTTCTGAACCCAGTCAAGTAAGCTTTATGCTAATTATTATGTTTCCTGATCTATGCAAAGTAATTTTTAAAATGCGGTTGCAAAAGTGCAGTCATTGTCTTATTAGATGTTGATGAAAAATTGACTGTAGTAATAATCCACATGTAGATGCAAATCAACTCACCAAAATATGTAAGTAATGCTTAAATTGACATTTGACCATTAGAGTTGTGGACATGCCTTGTAGGGGCCCTAATTCTCTGCCACACTCAGTTACAGTTTAGCCCATGATATCTACGTGTGATGAAACCATATAGAATTCTAAAGAATGACCAAGTAATTCCAGCTGCAGTTCTCTTAACTACACCGACCTCTCTCAGACACAGGCTTTTGTATTTTGATGGCAGCATAAATGCCCTGTATAAAATTTGTTGAGAATTACAGACTTTGAGAATTTAATGTTTCTTTATATGTGGGCAACAGATTAGTTTGTATAAATTAAACACTTTACAGCAAAGAAAGCTCAGATTCGATCCACGGAAGTCAATGGAATGGGCTGAGTGTTCTTCATGCCTCTTAATAATTTTCAGTTCTTTGTTTCATCCTGTTCTAGCCCCTGGGGTTCACGCAGCTATGGCAGTCGAAAATCAGAGAGAATCTGAATCACTCAAGAACAGATGATTCTCCTCCAGTGTGAAAATCTGTCACTCAGGCCTTCACTCAAGAAAAAAAGTGGTTTCTCTCTCCAGCTCCAGTGCCCAGCTCTGAAATCCACCCAACCCTTGGAGCCTTCCATGGCACAACACAGGGTTGTTGATCCAGAAGAAACAGTGCTGGGAAGATCTAGGACTCCTCCTAGCCAGAGATATCCAGTCTCTGCTTAAAGGAAAAAACTGGCTCTTATAAATTATATTACATGTGGCTGCTCTGTCTCTCATGTGGCATTTCTTTGCTTTTGTTACAAGAAATAGAGGCGGGGGCTGTACATTAAAGCAGGTCAAATCATAAATGTGAAGGTATAGTCACAGTTTTGCTTCGCATCTGGGTAGTAAGGGAAAGTAAACATGGATGAGCTGCAAGTAGAACAAAAGCAAGTCCAGCCTTCCATCTGGTAGACAAAACCTGCTGGTGCATTGGATCTTGTGCAGAAAAATGCTGAATATCCCCCCTGCACATCACAGGATCAATTATAGCTCACAGCAAAGTTGCAAGTCTAGCACCTAT
Organism: Mystacornis crossleyi; assembly: GCA_013400655.1. NCBI lineage: Eukaryota > Metazoa > Chordata > Aves > Passeriformes > Timaliidae > Mystacornis > Mystacornis crossleyi. The sequence continues at coordinate 5,894 of VYZQ01065964.1, forward strand.
AAGCAAGCTAAGAATCAAATAGATACCAGGAAGATGGACACCTTGCTGAGAACTTCCTTAGGTTTACCCAGTGGAAAAGAAAAGAAGAGAAAAGAAAAGGAAAGGAAAGAAAAGAAAAGAAAAGAAAAGAAAAGAAAAGAAAAGAAAAGAAAAGAAAAGAAAAGAAAAGAAAAGAAAAGAAAAGAAAAGAAAAGAAAAGAAAAGAAAAGAAAAGAAAAAAAAAGAAAAAGGAAAGGAAAAAAAGGAGGGGACTCTTGGAAGTCCTCTCCTAGGGAGGACTCAGCTTTCAAAATGCACACAGTATTCATGAACATGACTGGGACTTATTCTGTGTGGAAAAACACTGGTAGTTCTTTTGATTGCACTGGCTGTATTTTAGAGTACTGCTGTGTGGCTACTACAAGGGGTGGTCAGAGTCCACGGTGTAGGTTCCAGCATGAAACAAATGCAGGATTAACAAGGTGGTGTATTTCCCACAGCAGTGATATTATGTCCCTGACAATGACTTTCATATTCCCAGGAGAGAAAGCTAATGCTGGTCCTTGCAGTCAAGCTTATGTAGTGATAATAAATAGTACTTTAAAACTTCACAGTTGTTGTCAAGGGTCTTCACAAAGGGTCATTTGTAATGAGACAAAAGACAGCTCTGGTGGACTGATTTCCGGGAAGAAGTAACAATTAGGTAACACTTACATAAGAATCAGTGTCTGGCTTTAGCTTTTCAATGGCCTGATTTGCTGCTCCAGCACCCTTCAGTACCTTTTGTAAATACATCCTCCTGTGCAGTTATTGGCTTTTGCAACTTGCACTCCTCTGACCCACAGAGATACCTTCAGTTGTCTGGGTCCAGCCTGCATTTAACATTTCTTGCTAAACAATTTTGAAAACCAGTGGAGTAACATCAAATAATATTTGAGAAATTTGCAGCAGATGATTGCAATGAGCAAAGCCGTGAACTGAACGCTGAAATATTGAGAAAAAGGACATGCAAGATGCTTATCTTGTCACTTCCGTTTTACCACTTACCTTTAATTAAACCAAAAAACAGTCATGTTGGATCTCCACCCTGAACATACATACTGCAATACAGTAATTGAGTTGATGGTCTGTACTATTAAAAATGCGGAAAAATCGTTTAGAGGAAGGTGAGACAAAATCTGTCTTTGACAAATGTGAAGAGAGATGAGGCAGGACACCACAGAGAATCACTGCATCAGGGTTTTTGCAGCTCTAATTTGAACATGACTATTTTTAGAAGACCTGTGTACATACCAACAGCACTAATGACTGCCAGAAGAGACAACCACGTTCCTAGAACCAGTGACACCATGTGCAGTTCTCAGGATCTAACTAAAGCATGTACTTGGCAAATAGTAATAACAAGTAATCAATTATTCTTGTTTCCATCAAATTGTATTATGCTTTTATTTTGCCTCTCTTTTCCTTTCAGAAATTAGTCCTGAGAACTATTTTACAGCCTTTAGTTCTTACTATTTAATGGAGTGAATAACTTTTCTACAAAATACAGACTTTTTAGGTTTTGTGTGTGTTATGGATGAAAACCATGATTTCCCATTGCCTTCATTATTGCTATTCTTCTAAGTGATCCTTCTAAGATTTTGGGAAGCAAAGCAATCCCTAGAAAGAAACCTGCCTCCTCCACTTCTGAATGGGGAGAAAAGCAGAGAAGACTCTGTAATCTCTGTCAGGAGACAGGCGAACACATTTGCCATATAGACCCACATTTGCAAAGGGGCATCCTGAGCGGGCCCAGAATAAGGGAGATATTGCAGGACAAAATTCCATCTGCCTTAGCCAAGGGCGTCTTTCTTATCACCATTTACTGCTAGCAAGCTGTTCACTCACAGATCTACCCACAGTGCTGATAATGATAATGTCCGTAAGTGATAAAGCAGCCTCATTAGAAAAGTTTCCGACTGGCTGTGGTGGCTGGGGAATGCGAGTTGAGTGGCAAGCAGCAGGGAGTCAGAGAGAGCACTTTGATCTATGCCTGCAGCAGAATAACACCCAAAGAAATCACTGTGCAGACACTATCAATGAATGTCAAAAGTGCCTTGAAGTAAATTGTGGAGGATTTAATAGCTGATCTCAGCAAAATACCATCCAGACGTTGTCAACTGTGGAAAAGGGAAAGAAAGAGCCAGAACTTACAAAATGCGAGGGCTCCAGTTAGGCAAAGCCACTTAGCTGTTGGTTTGTGCTCAGTGCAGGTACTGAGCCCACTGCAGACACAACACAGAATCACAGAATCACAGAATCTTAGTGTCTGTGGGAAAAAAAACTGTGGGAATCAAAGAAACTCTCCAACACTATCTTTTAAGTGTTAGAGAATTAGGCATTACTTTATTCTGGCCAGGATGTGAAAGTGAAATCCTTCCATTCACACATGACAATGGTATCAGGGCACCGTTTCAGTTGGAAATGACCTTCAAGATCCCTGAGTCCAGCCATTAACCCAGCACTCCCAAATCCACCTTTTGCCCTGCAGTGGCAGAATTTTGCAGAAATCAGGAGGGGGAGTGGGCGGGGGAGTGGGAGGNNNNGTGGGGGGTGGGAAGGGAACTCCAAAAATTGCTTGTGTGACATGGAAGAAACCGTGCTCTTCTTAGAAAGAAATTGCCAGTGGTGCAGTTTTCCTTTCAACCCTGCACAATCACATCATCTAAATGACAACCACCCCCTGAGATTATTTTTGTCCTCAGTAATCTGGAAAAGCAGTTGAATGACTTCCATCCTGTAAAATATAAAAGTACACTCTGTGCCAAGTGGTAATAGGGCTTTAAGAGCTCCATGATCTGGTACTCCTCAGTCCCTGTGGTAACTTCACTGTCAACTGAGCCTGGAAGCCCTGTATGCATCAGGAAAGACAGAGGTAATGGCATTAAAGGTCTTGCAGCAAGGAAAGGAGGTTTAGTCAGCCAAAACTGCTGAGTTTTATCAGCCAAAAAGTGCTGTGTGCGCAAAGGGAATGCCCTCAGGCTGGTGAAATATGCTACGTAGGTATTGCCTTTGCTCCCCTTAGCTTTTCCCACATGACTCACAAACTGTTGTGGGGTCAAAGACAAGCTATTGAAATCTAGGAATGAAGTAGGGTCTCTGGATTTCTGGAGGGGTGAGTTACCAAGTGCTGCTCTTTGCCAGCAACATGCTCTTCCGAGCATAAATCAATGTTTCCTCTTTGTTTCCACTCAGTCTTTGCTGTGCATTTCTCCTTTCCTGGAACTGTAGGAAGCCTCCACCCTCTTCTGTGCTCCCCAGCTGCTGATTGTCACGGAGCTGCTGATTGCCCTGCAGCAGCCCCGAGACAGCTCCCGTCATGGCAGCAGCCCTGCAGCACTGGGTGTTGGATGAGCAGAGGGAAAGCCACGGGCAAATGCACTCGTGTGTGTGTCCAGGTTCTTGCAAAACCCACCCATTCCCATGGGCAAGGTGGGGACAGTGGCGGCGGTGGCAGAGCAAGAGGAGGCTGGTGTTTATATGAGGTTTTGGATCAGGGTTGCATTGCAGGACACAGCTCTTATGGTCTTGTGACTTACAGAGATGAACACGATGGCAGAGCTCAGCCCTGGTGCAAATATAACAGACCTGGCTTGTTTGCTGTGCATTTATGGTCTGATAGCTGAGGAAGCCTCCTTCTGCCATGCTGGAAATGTCAGAGGGGGTGCTGCTACCTGCTTTGCAGCAATACTGGCAGTGGCACCAGCTGCCTGTCCCTTGTGCTGCCCAGGGCTCCAAGGTACAGCGGACTCAGCCTTCCTTACCAGGCTCCTCCTGCAGCTGGGGTGGTGGCAGAGGGAAAAATCCCAAGGTATCCAAGGATGAGTGGGTACTGCCCTAGAGCACCGGAGGGGTGGAAACGCCTTCCCTGCTCCCCCGAGTATTTTAGTTATTTTAGTTTTTTGAGCACCCAATTGTCACCAAATTTGAGGTTTGCTGCCAGAATGCAGTAAATGTGTGCATCTGTGTAGCTGATCAAAATAGCACGTTCAAAATGTTGGAGTTTTTTCAATGTCTATGAGTGCTTTCTTCAACAAAATAGCAGTGAAACTTCAGAATGGAAAGATTACTACGTTCCTGAAAACTCTGTTTTCAGGGTTTTCCCAGGAATTAATGAGCAGCTGCATGTTGGAGAGAAGTTCTTTCTCATGAGGCTCTTGGGAAGGCTCAGGAGTCTTTATTGAACAATAACTGGAAAATTTGACCCAGGGAGCAAGTTCTCTATGTTTCTTGGAAACACATGATTCATGTTCCAGTCTAATTTTGTAGCCCTTGAACAAGACAGAAATGTAAGGGGAAAAGTAGGAAAGTAGAAAGAAAGAGAGGGAAGCAGCAATAGGAAATGCATGTGTCACAGGATGAGCTTAGCAGTTTCTGTGTGGGCAGTAAGGAAAAAACAGATATCCTTTTGTCTATTAAAAGTACCCTTTATAACATCTCGTTTTTACTTTTGTGAAGTATTCATAATTTTTGTTTTGTGAATTGGTGAAGGAATCCTGATGAGTTTAAAACACAAGCATGGATTTTGAAAAAACAGGTATGAAAAACATATTCTCCTAGAAATGTGTGGGCTGAGACTCAAATCCAGTGGGGCTGAGACTCAAAATTTTTGAAAGTGTTGGAGAATTTAACTCATTGTGGCACAGAGATCAGAAACGCTGCAAGTCATTACTTGAATCTTAATCTTGGAGCTTGCTGTGGGACCTTTAGAGTCAGTCAATAGGGGTATCTCTTAATTCGTGTCTGTGTATTACTAAAGATTGTAGGGGGGACCAGAAAATGATCGGATGATCATCATGTACTGTTGCTCCACCTCCTGGAAGAGCAGTCTTAATGACTGTGGCTGCTGCTGAAGTGGGTAGTAAAGATCCCTATTTCCATTACAAATGGTAATGTTACAAATGGTAATGTTTAATGATCAGCTGAAGTATTGATTTAAACAGCTGGTCATGCACGCAAAATGAAGTATTGTGGGAGAACTGTTGGGCAGGGTGGAGAGTTAACTCTTAGCTATCATCTTCAGGCAGAATTTGTTTTTCAGACTCCCTTAAGGATGCAGGGCTTTTCCTTGTCAGCAAAAAGACACATCTCCACATGGCAAACTCGCCATCTGCAGGCCAGTGAGACAACTTGCCAGGGACGGGGACAGCCCCGCAAGCTCAGGGGTACCTTGCTTATGGTGGTCTTAGGATTTCCTCCTCTTTTGTGCGCCATTTAACAACAGGAAATCGCTTTCTGGGTGTTATCCCGAAGAAGTTTAGAGTGTCTGTCTCTGGAGCTTAATCCTATCCCAGTGGATTGCTTAAAAACGTAAAGAAAATTACACTTGGTGTTCTTCTGCAGCAGGCTTCTTCTACCCCTATAACTCATGTCTGGTCTCAGCTGCAAGGAGAGAGCATGGCTTCCCAGCCAGGCCTCAACAGCCTCCCCCAGCAACTAAAAATCAGCGCTGTTTTTGTCCCATGAAACACAATTTTGATTAGAACATACGGTTTCATAAGAATATTTTTGCCATGAGAACATGTTTTATTTTCTAAAGATACTAAAACACAGTGTTTCAGGAAGTTTGAGCTTTCTTTGTCAGGCTGGAAGAATATTATTGGAATGCATTTTCTATTTGAAGTAAATCTTAAGGAGAACATTTACTTTATTCAGTGGATATTTTGTAGTGCTCTTGAATCACAGTTGCATCCAGTTAACCATAGAACGCCAAAACCTAAAGAAACTGTTTCATTTTCGTAATAATGCTTCCATTCAGCCCTCAAACAAAAACCCAAGAGGAAACTGAGGCAACCTCAGTTTCCCCCCATTTTGAATAAAAGCTATCTCTAAGCTGCTGAAAGAAAAACACGCATAGCCTAGCTCCTGCAGCAAGAGAAAGGTTTGAAAGCACTCCAGAGAAACCAAAGAATTTGCACCCCTCCCTTTGCCAGCCCTGTAAGCCACATCCTGAATACCATCACGTGGCACTAATGAGAAACATCGCTACTGCCCTGTCTCCTGCCCGCAATTCACCACACATTTGGCCCCACTGGTCCCAGCAGCTGTGGGTGAGACCCAAGCCTGCCTTTCATGGCCTCCTCTGGCTCTTACCAGAGGTTTTGTTGTGGTCTTGTCCCAGCTGGAGCTTCTGCTGTGGGGGAATCTCTTCTACAGTCATAGGGTTACATGGAGGGCAGCCACTGGACGAGGCACTACCTAGAGAACCTACCAAAGCTTCGGGGTCCTGTTGGCCTTCAGTCAGCCTGCTGCTTGACTCAATACACTCTTGCAATCCTTCGTTAGTCACAGAACACTAAAAGAGAAATTTTAACAACCTTCATGGAGGCTGTTGTGATTTCATGGCCTTCAGAAGTAAAGGTGAACTTTTCTTCAGCCCCTGAAATTGGGCAATTATGTCATTGTACTTTAGCCCCTGAGATGATTTTTCATTTAAACCTGGGTTTCTAAAGAAGAAAACATAAAGAAAGACCTGATTTTGCATTTCTGTTTGCTTAGAATTGAGCACTGCTGGTACACATTGGAGAGCAGTGTGCACTTATTTAAAAAAAATATTTAAAGAAGACAGTGAACCAAGTTTTTCATTCAAAAAAAGGTCTCAGTGTTAGCTTGTTTGAAAGGGAAATACCCAGAGGTTGTACCTCTGCCACATATATGTTTCCAGGTGAATTTTGAAAACAGGGGACTGAAGAAAAATAATAGAAAATAATAGCTGCAGTATTCAGACTGAGTTTTCTCATTGCCTAGAAACATCAGGTGCACTCTTGCTTGCAGTTGAGAGAGGTGGTCAATAGCTAACCCATGTAAACACAGTGAACTATTGGGAGACAGCAAATGTTAGCTCCAACAGCAAATGTTAATTACAAAACCTAAAAAGCAGGGCTCACCCTAATCTTGTCAAGATAAGGGCGGGAACAGGGATCATCTCAGAAACTGCTAATTCATTCCTCAAACGAATGCGTGCTCCTGAAGGAAAGGTGAAAAGTGCATTGTGAAGACTACGAGCCTTCATCAAAAGACCCCGAGGAAGAAGAGGAGCCTTCCTCAGTGCGACCACCAGAGTGCACAGCGCATGTGTGGCATGTATGCTAATGATATTAATGACTTCCGAGAAATAATTTGTATAACCACGCCTGTCTCAAGGAATGTGATGAATATTCATAATTTAACCCATAATAGTGTGTTGTAGAGAGTACAGGTGTGCGTATGTTCGGAGGAGCGATCCCCCACACAGCCGGCGCCGAATAAAGCAAATACCCACTTCTCTGACTCTGTCTCTGAAGTGTCTCCTGGCCCGGTTTTGGGGCGATTCACGGTCAGAAGGGTAGTACATCTGTGTACATACACTTCTGCAGACTGCCATGACCCAAAGACCTTAAGTGTATAAAGACATGGTGAGGGGAAGAGTCATTCATTCCCCTTACACAGCGGGAGAAGCAAGGTGCAGACCAAGCCTGATTCTTTTGACATCAGAAGGCCTACTGCATTGGAGGTGGGAGACAAAATCAAGACTTAACTGTACTTTCATTATATTTTCTTAGGACGCCATTGGGCTTGAGTTTTTGGTTTCATGGGGTACTTACACAAATCTGTTTCTTTTAATTCTTAGTGACATCAGTGGCTGAGCAGCAGGCAGGGCTGGAATGCTTGCTGGTCTCACTGGACTACTCAGTGGGTGACTGTATTTCCATGTTCAAAGGTTCAGTTTTGCTGGAGTTTCGTGTTCTGGGGAGGACAGCACCCGGCAGTCTCAACAGTAAAAGCTGTTTTTCTCAAAGGTTATATGCAAAGGAGTAGCTGCCTGAGGCCTTTCCACAGTCCTAACATTCTGATTTGGTCACCAGATTACTCACTTCTTCTGCCAGCCTGGAACCACGGGTAGCCAAACCTGATCCAGCCCTGCCACAGCACCGGGGTTGTATCAGGTGTGCATTTAAAAACTGCCCTCACCAAGCAAGGGCAAGACAGGCAGTCAGGTCATGCAGCCCTGGCCAGCCACTCCCCCTCTATGAGCAGCATAGGAGAAGGAAGTTGGTCCAGCAAACCCTGTCCGTAGCCTGTCACTGCTCCTATTTCTGTGGCCAGAGTCACCTCCCTGACACACAGTCTTCCCTTTGCCCATATCTGAGGAGCCAGAAGGGTAAGGGCAGCAGGGAAAAAGCTGCAGAAAATGCAATTTGCTGAGCTCTTTTCAAACCCATGCCGTTTGTGTAATTAATGTTCCGTATTTTCTACATATTCCCAGCTGTCACATGAAACTTGACATGTGTCAGCTCTCTTGGGCGTAAGGAAAACAGTTTGTATACTGATGAGACATTTACAGGTGCTGTTTGTCTTTATTTCTCATGCTCCTTCCCTGATAATGACAGAATGAATACAAGACTGTTATTTTATATGCTTTTACTATTTTAACCTCAACACACAAGCAAGATTCAGTGGTACAAATAAGGAACCCATCTGAGTAGGAAAACAATTTTATTAAGAAATCTGTATGGCATGACAATGGTAAAGACTTTCTTGTCACACGATGTGTGTAATTTAAATGAGTTAATAAAGAAGATGTCTTTTGGGGATTTCTGGTCTTCTGCAAACAGTGTCCTGGAGCTTGGAGACAGAATTGAGATACATTTGGTGGGACCTTATTTGGGCGTTTGGATCACTGCTGCCTGCAATGTTCCCATTCCTGAGAGGAATTAAAGAGCTCAGTAACTGGGTTAGCAATCCAGAGCTGTCTTTTGATAATCCATTGTATTGGTATGAATCCCAAGGGACACAGGGGTTTCTGATGGTGTAATTTGACTTCGCAGTTGTTTCTTGAGAAGGATGGACTGGCTCTATAGTGTCCAGAAGGTTTCTTTCTTTGATTACTTCCAGAAATTTTGGGAAGCACAGAGATGGGAAGGACTCACCTATTTTTTAGACTGCATCTCAGCCAGCAACTGCAGCAATTGGCGTTGTGCAGGTCAAAAAAGGTGTGCAGCCTGCAGAAGGTGGTTGCAATTCCTTGTGGTAAAAGCAAGGCACTGGCTGCATTCACCTACAGGGCTGCGGGGAGCTGGCCATCCCTGCACATCAGTTGTTTTGCTCATGCTTTTCTTTTGTAGGTGCAGGGGCAAGTAGGTGCCCATGAAACTCTCCTGTATTTCAGGAATCTGGGGCAATTTATTTAGAAGGGGCTTTGGTTGCCTAACATGAGGCATCTTACTAAAGAATCTTGATTTTCAGAGAGCAAATGCTGACCTCTTTCCCCCAAAATCAGATCTATGATAAGATGCCCCTTTTTGAATATTTGGGGTCACTATCAATTTTTTAAAACAGAGCCCATGACAGCTATTTGGTGGCTTTTTGAGGATAACCAGTTCAGTGCATTATAGATTTTTATGGCTTTACTTTCCCAGTGATTTTTCCCTCTGGCACTACATTTCTGCTGTTGCATGACAAGCACCATGGAGAGCCTGCTGCAGTGCTTGTTTGCCAAATGAAAATCCCACCATCTTACAAGGTTGTTCTTGCACCTATAGCTGAGGACACATTGAGGTTACTTCCAAGTGCAGTAACAGGAGGTGTGTAGCAATTCCCTAAAGTCTTTCAGGTCCTTCAGGTCATAAGAGGTAAAATACTGACCTGTTGATTCTTTGGTTATTCAGAAAACAAAAAGTTTTTTAGTTGGCAGGAAAGTAGATACCTAGCAAGCTACTGCCCCCCCCC
>VYZQ01065964.1:19627-31843 GCA_013400655.1 Mystacornis crossleyi
ACTGAGGAGGGACCTCATCTCTCTCTAGAACTGCTTCAGGTTGTAGTGAGCTGGGTGTTGGTCTCTTCTTCCAAGTAACAAGCAATAGGACAAGAGGAAATGGTCTCAAGGTGTGCCAGGGGAGGTTTAGATAGGCTATTAGGAAAACTTTCTTCAGTAAAATGGGTGTCTGGCATTGGCACAAGCTGCCCAGGGAAATGGTGGAGCCACCATCCCTGGAAGTGTTCAAAAAATATGTGGATGTAATGCTTAGGGACATGGTTTAGTGGTGGACTTGGCTGTGCTGGGTAATAGGTGGACACAATAGTCTTAGAAATCTTTCCCAACCACAGCAATTCTATGATTCTGTGATTGTCCTGTGCAGGCAGGAGAAGCCAGCTAATAGAGAATTTATTATTGAAGTCTGTTGCAAATGCTCTATGCTGTAAGGACTTTTCTCAAATGTGAAATGAAATCATGGACAATAAAAAGTAAACTAGGCTTTAGGTTTAGTACAAAGTGGCCTTTACGGTTTCCAGCTTATAAAAATCTTGGTAAGTGAAGTAAACCTCTGTGTGTAAGGGCAGTGTTGTATCTCCAATAAAATCTATTTAAGTTTTTGAGGACTGGAGTGTGATATACAAATGCAGTTTTCATTTTGTTACCCTCCAGATGCCAGAAAGTCTAATTCTTGGCAGGTCGGAAGGAAAAAGAAGTCAAAGTTTAAGCCTCTTCAGTGGTCAGGAGACACGATGTTCACTTTCCCGCTTCCTCCCAGCAGTGTCTTCTTCCAGGCCAGTCCAGTTGTCACGTATGTGACTCGTGTGCATTGTGCTGGCAAACGGGTTTGATCTCAGCTTGCTGCCAGCCTGTTCTTGTCCTCAGTCTCTTGATGGTGGTGGGTGGGGGCATTCTGCCAATCTGGGCTTAAGGAACAGCCAGCCCTTGGCTGCAGAGTGTGGTCATGGAGAGCATCATAAAAATGGAAGGGAATTCACTGTCACAGGGAAGCAGGACCTTGTTTGTATAAACCCTCTCTCCTCCTGAATTTGGATCCTTGGGATATGCCTTTAGGGTTCCTCCACAGCAGGTTTTAATATGAATGTGTGGTTAGAATGCTAAGCTAAACTCGTGTATGGAGAGTTGGTGCTGTGAGATGTTCTGTCTGTCACGGCCTAACTAAGACATCCACGGCAGCAACCCTGCCCTCAGTTCTCCAAAACAAATTTCATCACACACAAACTTTTTTGCAGAAGAGGCTGTTATTGTAAACACAAAAAATCATACCACATTAATAGGATTCAGTGACACGGGCTGCTTTTTACTGCTCTATTTCACATTGCATTGTAAAACACATCCTAAGACTTTAAATGTGAGCTGAGGCACCTGCCTCATGTCTGTGTGCCCCAGCATTTGGAGTGGGACAGATGTTCCAGGAAGAGCTGAATTGCCGTGCCAAACTGTTGAGCCACTCTGGCTTACCTTGTCCTCATGGCCTTTCAGAGTTGAGCGTTTTTGAGCTCTTACACTTGTTGCATATTCATTTTCAGTAATTAAGAACCCCTTGAAATGGTGTACATTTACAACAATAATGCATACAGTGTATGGCCAAAGTGCAAATAGCTTCAGAGGAGGTTAAATCACTACTTTTCCAATATTAATATTAATGAGGCTGAACATTTGCGTTTGCAGTAAATCCTTTTGTAGCATCAATGTCCTTTGAGGATTTTTCTGCAGATAAATGAAGCATTCCCCTCCTTCCCTCACTACTTCTGCTAACAGTGTCACTCAGTGCAGCAATAGATCAACAGTTCCTGCTAATCTGTGAAAAGGCAGAGCTTAGAACAAGTGCTTTTTGACATAATTAGAGCTACACTGCCTACCACTATTCCTGGAAGAAGTACTAGAAGAGTTTCGTTAGAACAAGTAAATACAAATAGAGTTCAGCCTGAGCAGTTGTCTTTGTTACAAACAAAGGCCATTAGTTAGCAAGGAGAATTTGAAGCAGGGTTGAATTCACACTGATCTCAAAGCCCTTCTCATATTTAATTTATAAACTGATGATTAATTCAGTGATTAACTAATTCACTTGCAGTGATTAATTTAACTCATGTCTTCAGGCTAATGTTTAAGAAAGAAAAAATCCGTAGCTCTGATAGATGCACATCAATGTCCTTGTGATTAAAAAATGATAATATAATGCCCTGGAGAAAAAAGGAGAAAAGAAAGATCAAGAGAATCGGTAGCATGATCTGTTTTAAGTTCTTTCCTAAGCTGTAGCCATAATTTTTAGCTGTGATGTTTAAATGTGTCAGTTACTCTAATGATCAGTGGTTTGAAAGCTGAATCCAAGGATCCTTCACTGTAGCTTTCCACTGTGTATTTTGAGAATGGCGTTGCTTTAGAGCAGTCCTCCAGCTCCGCTTTTTTCTCACTTGTTTTGCCAGCTGCCTGCCCACTCCCCTCCCTTTCAGCAGCATCTTTCTCATGCCTCACCAAAGTCTTTGACGACAGCGCTTTGTACTTCTTAAATCCAGGCTGCTTTTCTCTATTTCTAGCAGGATTTTCCTCATCTTTTGATGCAACATGTAATGATGAGGATGATTTGGGGGATTTCTCTGTATTAGACAACCTGGTCTCTTTTGGGACAGTACTGCTTTTACAGTTTATGCCATTGCTTGGCAATGGAGCTTGATAGCTTCTGAAATCACCCATAAGGCCTTCCTCCCCTGAGCCATCATTGCTGTGCCTCTCTGATTGAGCTGAAGAGCCTGGCTGGTATTTCTCTCTTCTCTCAGGTTTACTCTTCTTTTCTGGACTACCAGTTTTATACATTGGTTTTTCATCATGTGGTGATGGCAAATGCTCCTTTTTGGCTGTGGCATTATTTTCTTGAGATTTCACAGGCAAATTTGAGTATGGAGTCTGGCACACTCCGGAAGTTGGATCTTTGCTTTTATCTTTTACAGAATTTTCATCAGGCTTTGTAAAACTTTTGGATACAGTTTGTGGTTTTTCTCCTCCTGGAATATTTTTCTCAGGCTTCAATAATTTACTTGCAGGAGGTAACTGATGGTTCCCAGAACCCTGGTATTTATCTTTCTCTTTTACAGCCTTTTCTTCAGGTGACCTGGTGTCCTCTCCTTCTGGTGTCTTTTGCTTCCTCTTTCCTGAAGTGCTTTTTTCTTGAGGCTTCAGCACTTTGTTTGAAAAAGGCAGCTTCTCAGAATTTGGATCTCCATCCTTTTCTTTAATAGAATTAGTACCAGGCTTCTTAATACCTGAAGAATCTGATGTTTTTTGCTTTTGTTCTGGAGTAATTTTTTCTTGATTTCTTTTTTTAACTAATGTTTCTGGTGGTACTGATGGATACTTCCTGGAACTTGGAAGTTTGTCTTTCTCTTTTGCAGTATTTGTATCAGGTGTCAGAAAATCTTCAAATCTCATTTGCTGTTTGTCTCCTGGAATATTTTCCTCATGCATTTCTGATTTTCTTGATGGAAGTAGCTGGTGCTTCCCAGAAAACTGCTGCTCAATACCCTCTTTTACTACCTCTGTTTCAGGTGATCCAGTGTCTTCTGCTGCTGGTGTCGTTTGCATCCTCTCTCTTGAAGAGCTTCTATCTTGACAATTTGTCACTTTGTTTGAAGAAGGTGTCTGGAACTTCTCAGAGGTATGTTGAGCCTCTTTTTTGTCTGACTTAGTTTCAGGCTTTACAAGGTCACCTGGTGACATCTGTTTCTGTGTCTCTAGAGTGCTGTTGTCCTCATCAAAGGTCTTACTGTCCTGCCTTGCTGTATTTCTTGGTGGTACTGAATGACTGTTAGAGTCTGACTTGGTGTTTTCTAGCCCTTTGCTGTCATTTGCATGTTTCATTGGCTCATCTGATGAGTCCAGGTGGTTTTTACGATTATTGCAATAGATGTTTTCATCTCCTGTCATATCAGGTTTGTGTTTCACAAAATCTCTTGGAGGTGCTAGATGCTCCAAACTCTGTCCAGTATTTTTCACTCCTTGAATGTTGGTATCATGCTCTGATGAAGGTAACTGTGGTGCTTGAGGTCTATGAGCATCATTCTCCTTTGAAGAGTTATTATCATGATCCACAGTATCATTTGGTGGGAATACTTGTTCCTGCTCAAATTTATGCAAGACATTTCTCTCTTCTTTCTCTTCTGTCTCCATTCTATCACTTTCATTCTTCATGTCATCGTCTGAGGAGACGAGCTTATCCCTTGTGTGTTCAGATATCTTATTTCTACTTTTTGTATCCTTCTTTTGGTCTGAGACCAATTCAGTTGATGAAGGAACTGAGTTCTCTTCCAGCATATCACATCCTTGCTTTTTGGTATCATCTAATACTGGTGTTTGGCTCTTCTCCAAGGGTAATAGGGGCTTTCTTGCTAGCATGGTTTTATTTTCATGTTTTCCTGGCTTTGTGGTTGAATGTGAAAGACAGTTCTCAAGTCTCTGACATGTATTTGTGTCTTTGTCTGTAGAGTTTTCATTTTCTGTTGCATGATTTGGGACTAGTGCTTGGTTCTTAAAATCACACATAGTTTTCTTCTCACCCATTATTTCATTCCCACCATTTGTCCACTCATCTGAAGGGGGGTATGGGTGCTTCTCACAGCCGTGGCTGTCACGCTCATGTTGCACACCACCAGCTCCCTGTCCCACCAGATCAACAGGTGGAAGTGCTGGAGGATTTCCAAGAGTGTGATGGATATTTTGTCCTGCAATCCCACTCATTGATATTGGTAAAGGGGTTGCCAAGGCTGACTGCCATGCCTCAGAGTCAGGCCAGGGCATCTCATCTGCAGTGTCCTCTTCCTGGCCAATGAAAGATTTGGATGGCTCGTGGCAGGTCTCCAGGTCAGTTAAGGAACTCCTGTGCAGGGCTTGATTGTTTGAATGATTCATCATTTCATTTGATGAAGATAATTTATCCTTCCCCAAACCTTCTTCTGAAATAAAGGAACTGTGCTTCACAAGGTCACCTGGCAAAGGGCTTTGTGTCTTTTCCAAATGAGAAGAGGTGTCCTCTTCTTCTGCAGCACCAGGCTTTGGCTCCAGGCTCTCATTTGAGGAGAGTATAGGTTTGTTCTGATTTGCATCTGGAATTGGCATGTCCAGATTGGAAACATTACTTTGTGAGCTAAAATTTATTTGAGGAGGCTGTGCCTGCATGGTTTTAAATTCATTTTGCACTTGGCTGTTGGGTGTTTTATTCTCCTCATCCTCCATATTTGGGACATCACTATTATTTTTGCTAGAAGTAGAAGACATTTTGTCTTCACTGTGAAATTTTGCTTCCTCTTTGGCTTCCTCAGAACATTTGCCTCTTAAATCCAGTGCCTCTTTTTGGACCGTTGGTGGCTTTGTGCCAGAAGCTGGTACTAGGACAGTTAGCTGTTGATAATCCATTGGAGACTCAACTTCACAAGATGCTGAAAATCTTGGAGAGTAAAATGGCAGAATGTTTTCCAGTGCCTTCTGCTCTGGAAAACAGTTTAGGCCTGCAAAGAAAGGATCCTTTTCTGACTCTGTGAGCTCTGTGTCATCTTCCTCTGAGCTATATACATACATCGATATTTCAGGAATCTCTCCTGGTTTAGCATCCCGAGGGCTTTGTTCATGGGGTCCTTCAGCTGTGCTAGAGTCAGGTGAGTCAGAAGGTGGGCTGTCTTCCTTAACATATTGCAGAGCACTGGTAATTCCCAATAGTGAAGATGTGTCAGGCCCAGCTGGCATGTTAGTTCTGTCACCATCTAGACCACATTCTGATAAGGGAGGAATGCAGTCTGCAAGAGCTTTGTTTTTATGAGTAGTTGAAGAGTTATCTAGAACAGGATGAAAGTTGGGTCCCTGTTTTGTGGAATCTATTTTAGCCTCAGCACAGTCCTTTGCATCTGACATGGCCTCTGGTGCCATCAGCAACTCTTCTTTGTCCTCCCTGTCCTGTGCTGCTTTTGCCAGTGTTTTGCTCTCTCTGTGGTCTCTGTTGTATCCCTCCTTTTCCTTCAGTAGGGTTCCATAACCAAAAGGCTGCTTTGTGGCATTATTTTTCGACCAGCTCCAAGGATGGTTGATTTCGGTAGCCATGCTGAGTCTGGGCACTGGGACCATGGAGCACACTAAATTTTGGGACTCTGGACTCTTTATACCTGTGGCTGTCATTGCTGCCATGCGCAGCACTCTGACCTCAGGCTTATGAATAGTTTTTCTGCTCTGAAGGTTTTTAGTCTTCCTCTCACCTTTGCGCAAGAGCGATGCTTTCACCTCTGCAGCCGAGCAGAGAGTGCTTTGTTCAAACTGCTCCTTCAGTTTGGACAGGACTGAATTCTTATTGACTATTTTTGGCAAACTGATGTTTGTTTCCTTCTTTTTCCAGCTGGGAGACTTCTCCTTGGCTTCTTTTTCTTCAGCAGCTAAAAATTTCTTCAGGATGTTCTTCACCGTGTTTTTTCCAGTCACACTACTCCACCTTGCCCTCTCGCTGGGTGCTGTGTCTGCATCCTCTTCCACTGCTTTTCCATCTCCCTTCCTGTCTCTACTTCTGTCCAGCTTGTTACCAGTCCTGCTCATCCACAACTTCTCTTTAATGACCAGTTTGCCGACTTCTCTTCTCTTCTTGGTGTACGGCTCGCGATTGTTGTTTAGAAACCTGGACCGCAAGAGCTGAAATCTGGTTGGATACTGAGCCCTGACTGGACCTGGACATAGCTGGTTAGAGCTCACCTGGTTTTCTTTACCTTCTGCCCATTTTGTCCTCTTGTTGCTGATCTCTGGATCGCCAGCTGCGAGCTCAGTGACGTATAGCAGCAGGCTGCTGAGAACAGCAAAGGCTCCTTGCTCTGTTGCCATCCTATTCAGCTTCTTCTTCAGCACCAGAGGGTCTATAAGCATCTTATAATCGCCACAGAAGTGTGTCCTTTTGGTGCTGTACAAGAGAAAACATAAATGTCTTTTCAAGGCATCAACATTGTCACTACCTTCTTACTTTGCTTTAATGGCATGCTGCTACGCATGAAATGGAAGGAAACCACTTAAATTTGGAACTTCTCAAGAGAGTTGATGTTAGTGGCCTGTTAAAAAGCATGCAAAGTGCTCAACAAGCTTCATGAGGCATGGTGTAGCAGGAGTGTCAGGGCTTCACATTGTCCCACACAGCACTGTCAGCTCTTTCTTCTGTGTTCTGTGGGCAGTGGAAGCACTTCAGGAAGCAAGCAATGCTAGTTGGAGTCACTGCATCTCCTCTGTGCCACTAATCCCTCATTTAGTATTACCATGTCCTAAAGTGAGGGCAAACTGAAGGTAAAGTATAGGCAAAGATAAATATGATGAGACTAGACTTAGCAGGAAACCATGGTTCTGTCTCTGGTTTATAAAACCAGACTCCAACCATTAAAACGAAATATCAAGGCTGGGGGGCCCAAATGTGCCACTCATGGTTTTTGCTATTGGTACAGGTTAGAAGTCAGTAGATACCTCCCCAGAATTAAAAAAAACCACAACAGGGTTGCTGTTATTTGCTTTATGATAGCATTCAAATCCCACATCAGGACTATGCTCTTAAATATACTTTGCGAAGGCTATCACAACAACAACCCTGACAACCCTTGACTACCACCTCTTTTAATCTGGAGGAAGAAGGATGGTATGTTGGACCTTTGCTTGTTTGAAGAATCAGGCCCTTGGACAGCTGGGGATTTAGGCAGTGCTTTAATTGGTGTGGATCAGTTACTAAATAAAATACTGAACTCAGCACAAAAGCTGGAGCTTGAAGTCAATAACAATAGATGGGTCTAGGAGGGAAAAATTAAGAGGTGTCAGCTTTCTGACACCATGAAAAGCTGGAAGGTTACTTCACCGTGCAGTGAAATAGCTTCATGCACAGAATGCAGCCTGCATACCCGGAGGGGATTAATTTTTATGAGCAGAAGTGGAATAAAAAATTCTTTAAATTAAGTCCACACATAGAAAATGAAGAAAGGCTGCAAAGAGTCTCATCCTTTAGGGAGTGTCAAGCTTGGAGTGCTGGGGAAGGCCCAGCTGTGCTCCAGCAGCTGGTACCCCATGGTCTCTGAAAGACACTGGACCTGGCCCCCCACTGGAACATTATGGAGGCTGTTTGCAAAGTGAGGGGCTGGTCCTCATCCAGTTGGGTTGTGACATTCAGATTCCACTTGGCTGCATTTCAAGTGCACATATTGAAAATGACATCCCTCAGCAAAGGGATGAAGTTGCCATCTTGAATGGAAGAAGGTCTATTTATAATGACTTTGTAGGTATTTTTAAAGGCCAATAAAAGAAAAAAGCCTGACAACTGGCCCATGTCTAATGTGACAAACAATACCTCGTAGGTTTTGATAGGGAATAACCACATTTCAGCATATCACAGGTGGTATCATCCACACTTTGCGTTACCAAATTGACCACAGGCAATGAGGCAGAGCTTCTATGTTACACCAAAAAGCCCATTCTTTCCCACTATGGGAATTTTCAGAATAAAGAAAGAACCAGAATTCAGAGTATAATTGGCTAAAAATATCCCTGGTTCATTCCCTCTCCTAGCAAGTCTGCCGATATTTTAACTGCAAGCTTGCCACCGCTCTCCTCCCTAACTAGTGTCTGGTGTATTCAGAAAAACATGTTGGGCCATCAAGCAATGTGCTTTAGGGTCATCTCTGATCTCTCAGAACAGCAGTGGAACCAAACGCCCTGCTTACCCCTCCTTTCTGGACTGCTTTGGGTGCTATAAATGGCCACAGTAAAATAGACTAGTCTTGCTTTCAGCATAGCCAAACTAGTATTGATTGTGAAGGGAGGAAGATCAGACCCTCTCTGCTAGGAATATTCACAGTAATTAATCACGTATGAGCTACAAAATTAAACATCTTCATTAAAATATGAGTGAGCTCTATTCAGGGATTTCCTCTTCCATGTTAGAGTGTTATTATAGGATGCCATCTGAAATGTAGCATTTGTGGGAATACTGCATTGCCTTAAGTACCAAGACATGTTGCATGGGTTGAGTGTTTGATCCATATTCACCAGCCAGCAGCAGAAAATGAACAAACAGCTATGGCACCTATTTAGGGCATCTGCAGTTCTTCCAAGATGACGTCACCTGCAAACGACCATCGTGACCATGTAAATCTGAAATGCATTCTGTGCAAGGGCAGTGGTACAAGGACACTCAATTCTGAGACCACCACAGAAAATGGAGGTAGTGATGAATCTGCTTTAACCTAGTGTTTGGAAACCACCGTGGTTCCCCCTCAAGGAAGGAGGGCTAAGTAAGAGGTTTCTCATGTTTGGGAGCATGACCACCATTCTTAACAGAGCCAAAAGGAAGAAAAACCTGAAGAGCAGGAAGGGGTGTCAACCCATGACCATCATCATCCCTAATTTTTCCTTGATGTCTTTTCCCAAGCTGCATCCTGCTGTTCTTAAACTATGTCATCTATCATTGAACTATAGCCACCTCTATATCAGCTACAGACAGCCAATTCTAGTCCCATTGGGAGTACCTGGACAGGTAGTCCCCAGGCACAGGGGGAACGCCATGCCAGCAGAATTCACTTCCCTGCACTGGGAGCTATGCCGTATGGCAAGGCAGATATTTGGGCTCCTCCTTCATCCTGTAAAATGGCCCAACATGTACTTTATCCCCCCCACCCCCTCTTCCTCTGGAGATGCTGGTTTTCACTCTTTTTAATGTGTGTGATGTGCCTCAGTGTGCTGCTGGTTTGTGGAAGTGCTGCCGCATGGTTTTCAGTTTCAGTTTTCATGGACAGACTGCTTGGACCTGCAGAGGAGGCAAGGCCACCTTCAAAAGTTTCCTGTGTTCTTGGCCCACAAATAATTAAGATGCATAAGACAGGCTGCTTAGTTACTTATTTATAGGTTCTTTGGGGACACTTATCACAGGCAGCATCAGAGTGGTAACAGCTTAATATGCTAATGGGCAGCAGTGCAACTCTATCCCACTGGCTGGCCTGTCCCAGAGAAACCTCTGCAGTGGATACCGCGGTGTCGCGAGCGGAGGAGAGCTGAGGTGCCAAGGCGAAGGGACAGGAGCTGGCACTCTCTCCCAGACCTGCCCGCTGCCTCCTGCACCAGTGTTTTCCATTCTGTTAGGGGTTCAGATACTGCTGAGTAGCAGGGGGACGTGGCATCCCATGGCATCTGCTAAAAGCGTACAGTTGTAGGATTTTCTGGTTTACTGTCTCTGGTGTGAAAAAGAGAAGGCCGTGTCTCTGATCCTGAATTTCATGTTAAATATCTGATCACCATTTCAGACACTCAGGCTGCCCAAAGGACTGGCTGTTGCAGGGACAGTGGAATGAGCAGGAGGAGACAGCACTATGGAGGCTTCATCAAAAAATAAGAAACAAATTGGAAAACACTGTCCAACCTGCAAAAGCTGTCAGAGATCAATAGATTGGTCTACCTCACTGTTGGTAGGCTCTGGGGAAATGGCCATGAGCTGGAGTGTGCAAAGTGCTGCATCCCATAGCCTTCCTCATTCCTGGGCATCCCATCACTACCTGGCGCTGTGTAGTGTCCAACGACGTGCCCCTAGGTAAGGAAGACAACCAGAAGCAGCTCTGCCTGCTCAAACCAGTGCACAGGCCTTTTGAGTGGGTTCAGTGAAAGGATGGCCAAGGCACTGCTCACCCCAACAGCTGCAGAAATGGTGCTTTATAGGTTCAATCTTTTTTTTCACCTTTTAAATGAGATTCTCTTATTGATCTCTGAAACACAACTTGGTCCTGCCCAGGTTGGATAGAAGATAAAGAGGGAAATATTATAAATGCTCTTAATTTTTGTTGGTGATTATTTTTTTTTCTAAAGGAAGAAGAAAAGCCAAAGTACTAGAGAAAGTCCTACCTTATGCAGAATATGTTCTTCTCTCTTCTCTACTGCTGAATTTATTACAGGAGTGCTAGAGGCATCCTAAACTAGAAGCAATGTTTTCAGAGAGTCTTGGTATTCTCTGGCACCAAAAGCTACTGACACAATTGCTGCCTTTGGTTTAACACATCTCCAAAGCAAACAAGAAAGCACTTTGCGAAGCTGCCAAGAGAAAACATGCTAAAACAACAGTGTGAGAAGTAATGCATCCTACGGAAAACCTTTTCATACGGACATTGTCATGCAGGCTGCTATTCCTACTGACAGGCATCACCTGCTCCTGTGTCTGCCACATAACATCCCAGTGATGATTCCAGCAATGGCTTACATGGAAAAAAGGCGTAGGAAAGTACTCATGTATTTTTAGCTATCTTTTTAAAACACAGTTCAGCAGCTGGAGAAAGACAGGAGAAACCAACACCACGTAGGCAATCACACGCAGTGGAAATTAAAAAGTATTATGTAGACCTCAGTTTCTGAACTTCTAAGGTAAAACATGAGATTAAACACAGGAACAAATTCTGAGCTCAGTTCTGCATTATTTCATAGAGGATTCCAGATTTGTGCCTGTGCTGCTCTTGAATCTCCTTCATCAAGGATTAGGATCTCCTTCATCAAGGTCTACTGCTTGCTTTGTTTGTGGTATGCAACTTTTAACCCAATCATAGTTTTTGGTTTTCTTGAAAAATGAGGAAATAAAAGAAAAAGGAAAAGAAGGGGGGAAAGGGAGGGAAAGGCAAAGAGAAAGGAAAAGAAAAAAGAATGAAAAAAAGGACAAGAAAAAAAATTAAAAATTTTGAATAAAGAAAAAAGGAAAAAGAAAAAAAAGAAAAAAGAAAAAAGGAAAAAGGAAAAAGGAAAAAGAAAAAAGAAAAAAGAGAAAAGAAAAAAGAAAAAAGAAGAAAAAAGAAAAAAGAAAAGCTGAAGAAGAACTTGGAGAGGAGAGGTGAGATGAAGCCAGGCAAGGAAAGGCAAAAAAGAACAAAAGGTAATAAAAGGAAGGGGGAAAAAAAAGGAAAAAGGTAAAGCAGTTGTAACTTTTCTTCTTGGAGTTTTCAAGGTGCTCAGACTTGTGAACTGTATCACAGCCTAACTGTTGACCTATTACAACTGCTTGAAGACCTCAGCCAAAAATTCTGATACTGATTCAGCAACATATAATCTGTTCAATCTAAAAATAAAGACTGATACTTAGAAAATAGTGTAAGATTAATTTATTTACAAATATTTCAGCCAGTTATATTTTAGAGAAACTTTTGTTCTGAAGACTGAAGAAGAATAAAAACATAATTCGGAAATTTTAGACACACTGAT
>VYZQ01065965.1:0-20425 GCA_013400655.1 Mystacornis crossleyi
TTTATTTATTTTTTAAAATAAAGAATATCTGTTTATCTACTGTTCTAGTTTACTCAAAACTCATTTCTGGAGTGCTGAGAAGCAATAAATTTATTTCCTTAGATTTAAGAAAGGCGAAGCCAGTCTATAATTTACTCCGAAGGAATATCATTATAGTGCTAAGTGGTAATCAGTCACTTCTGAGATGGCAAAACCAAACTGGATGTTTTTCCTTTTCATTGTAAATGGCAATTGCTTTGATTTCCAGTTGATTAATTTGAATTCAAATGCATTTTATTTGGCAGTAGTTTTTGCCAATTAAATGTAGTGGTTTTATTCCACCTTGGCTTTTATTATTTGAGCTCTTTATTTCCCCTTACTGGAAAACACCAGGAATACTAAGGGCATTAACCTAAACAGATGTCCAGTAACAGATGATGTGCATTTAATCTCTACCTAACCAGGAATAATTTCATTCCCCTTCTAAAATGATGCCACCAGATCCGGTGTGAGACATTCAAGCATCAGCACAGAAGAGTATTCCAGCAATGCCTCTGTGACTGGTGCTGCTGTACTTCCAGTCCGTGTTCAAAGCTCTGGCTGATAATGTGGAATTGTCCGTCCGTAAAATGAGCTCCAAAAGTCAGCAGAGAGAAACAAGAGCCAGCTTGAAGTGCAAAGGGAGCATTCAGGCAGGGCTGCTGCAAAAGGACTGTGTTCTGCAGCCTGAGAAATTCAGATCACAATTCCAATGTTCTCCTGGTAGCAATCTCAACTTCCTATCTGGGTGCTTTTCCCTAGTGATAAACCAAAGCCTACCTTTGCCCTGAAAATTTTTCAGTGTGTCTGGAATGAAATGTCTGGAGACTTCATCAGCAGTGCAGTTTAGGAAAAAAAAAAAAGGAAGAAAATACAATGGCAAAGAGGGTTTGTGTGTTTATTTCTTTTAACAGGCTCCAAATTCAAGTTTGGTATGACACATTGATTTTTCTACAGTTTAATATTTCTTTAACTCAATACTGGCTACTTTTCAAAAGCTCAATAGTAATCACCAGCTGGTCATCCCAGCTACAGACAAATGATAAAATAATCCTGCTTTCCAAAGAAATTCAAGTAATTTAAAGAAGTTTAAATAACTCAGTTGTCTGAATTCAGGAGCAGTTCCAGGATTGAAGTTGTGCTTCTGTAGATGTGGGACGCTGCCTGCCTGCAGGACAGGAGGTACCTGGGAGCACACAGTGGGACACCCTGTTTGGAGAGGGGTTTCTGGCGAGAGAGAGCATCGCTCTCACCTAATGTGGGAGTCAGTCCGTGGCCTCTCGTTTGCTTGGTGATCTGATGCAGTAGCCACAGCTGGGTCTGGCCACTGGGTTAATGGAGTGGGGAAAAAGCCACACCAAAGAGTTAAAAACACCCAAGAGGTGGATGCAGCATCGAGGGAGGAATCAGATGTGTGGCATCAGTGCTGAACGAGTGAGGCTTGGAGTGCCGGGAGTGTGTTCCCTTGAGCACTTCCCAGGATACACATTTGGAGAGCACAAGTTGGACAACTATGTTGGCATTAAATTTTGGAAGCAGACAGAGTGTGCTGATACACCACTGCTGCAAGATTAAGCCAGTCTGTAGATTTTTTTTTTTCTTACAGATAGCACTGGTTTTAGCAGAATTTGAAAAACTTCTTTGCGTTAGTGCCATCTCTGTTTTACCGGATGTTTTGGACATACCTGCAAATGGCACTAAACATGATGTCCCTCGAGGTCAGAGATCTGTGAAGTGTGCAAAAACTGCCTTCTAAACTCAAAGATACATTTTTAAAATACCACAGATCTCACTTCTCCTTCTTTTTAAAGTGTGGAGTTACAAAATGCTTTCTGTCTACTGCACTGAGAGAAGCTTAAGTGTTAGGGTGTCCATAAGTAAATCATGAGTAGAGTTGTGTTGAGAAATACTCCATAAAATTCTTCCTTCATTTCTTGCTAGGCTTACAGCTGTACTGCTGTTCTCTCAGTGGATCATTTTCTCAAGAAAAAGAGAGAAATGAGGATTAAGCTGATAAGGAATTAAATCTGTTCTGATTGGGAAAGCTACAAAAGTTTTATCTTGAGTGATAAGGTTTTCGTGGAGGAAATGTTCCCATCAGATATGCAAGACCAAAATTCTATTACATTCTTTGAAAAACAATCAGAAGTTGGTAGCTTTAATGAATAATTTTGTTCTTTGTGAGAACGTTGGAGTAATTTTGTTGTTTAATGACATTGCACTGATTTTAAGTGGTGCAGGACGTGATTTTTCTGCTGCCAAATTGGTTATAACTGAAAAATGATTGACCTTCAGAATGCTCTGCAGATGAAATCTTTTGATCTGATGCTCAAATAGGAACTTGCAGATAAATCAGCTGGCTCAGAACTCCCAGCTCCTGGGCACTGATGTGTGCTGAGGTCCTGCTGACTTCTCAGACCTGGACTTCTCTTTGAAGTATCCTGCTCTCTTCAACTTGCTGATCTCAGATGAGCTTTCTCCTTCCAAAATTTTATATTCCAAAGCTTCTCAGAAGAAGGTCCTTGTTCATGGTGCGTTCTGTCACGCGCTAGCTCACACTGAGGTTCTCAACTTGACCACTACTGGGAGGAGCACAGCTTCAGTCCTTGGGACTTCGATACAAAGAAATCTGTCAAACAAATGCCCCCGGGACCAACACGCAACAGGAATTCCTCAGGGAATACATTGCAGAGTGCTTATTTTTCCAAGTGATGAACTATTTGGTATGGACCACAGAAAAGGAATTAAACAGCTTCCAGTTTCTTGGTGATGTTGGATTTTTTTGAAATAAAACTTGTAGCTATTTTCCCTGCTTAATATGTTGAAAAATCCGCTGATGGTTGAAATTAGAAATACATAAGTACATTACTCATTCTATTTATGAATAAAATACAGATTGATAGTGATCATGCTCATCTTCTGAAGAGCAATACTTCATCTTTCTCTAGTCCTAAAGCTCATGCAATCTATGGTCAAAAAGGCCAGTGCTTCCAGTGAAAGTGCATGGCAAATTTAGATAACTTCATTTACCTTGTGCTGCTGTGTTAGTGACGTGATTTCTCCTGAGTGCTATTCATTTGATTTGATTAAACTTAGAGTTTAAAAAACAGTGTTTCCAGCTTGTTGAAACATTACTGTGTTACGCGAATAGCAACAGGAATTATATTTAAAGATGGATGTCAAATGTACAGGATTTTTTTTTCCTCCTCAGATTTTCTCTTATACTGTTAAATGCTGAAGTTGGATCTGAGTTTGTTCCCTTTAAATTTCTGTGGCTGTCACTATCGGTGGCTTTTCCAGAGAATTTGTTTTCTCTAGAGCAGGAAGGATGCTGAGATTTAGAGCTCTTTGTTTCATAATTTTGAATACGAAAATGTGCTGTCATTGTGTTTATTTTTTATATCCTTTCTTGTGAAATTTTCCCCATGAAGTCAGTGTTCAACAGGAATTTTTTTCTCTGTCCTTGGAACCACAGGACTCCCTCACCCCTATTTATCTTGTGCTACATTTCTTTTAAGTGCTGTGCATTTTCCCTTGCTGAGTGCTGTTCAACAGAGGAATTCTTTTGGGTTTTCTTATGCAACCATCAAGGAGAATATTATAAATTTAAGCGCTTTGACCTTTTGAATAATTTGAAGAGTTTGCACTAATTTTTTTTTAATAGTAAGGCTATCTTTTATTCTTCTTCAGCTTATTGTTTTGTATGAAAGATTGAGGGATGGGAGGCAGATGAGAAACTGAAAGCTTGTAAAATGCTGGGGGAGTTTTTGTCCAAGAGGATGGTGGAAAGGTGTTCTGTGTAACTCCAGTCCCCACTGTCTGGTAGTCACTCGCTGAGATTTACAGTCAAACTGTGTTTGCCCTGAATAGTTCATTGCATAAGTTGAAGGCAGCCTCTTAGTAAAAATTCTGTGTATGTAGAGGAGCTGCTTCCACAGGGGCAGGTGGTTCTCTTGGTCGGGGTGGGCTTGCAGCATTAAAGCTGATGTGTTTGGTAGAAGGGCAGGTTAGTGCTGCAATCCAGCTGGAACTCTACTGAATCCACAGTTGCATTTATTCTCTTGAAATAACCTCTGGTGAATGAGAATATAGGAAGAGTTTGGAGGTGATGATTTTATTTTACGTGCTGTGGTTGAAGGTATTGAAGTCTAGACGCAAATCTTTAAGTCTTAAAACAAGCAAAAGGTTTGAGCACTGGAAAACTTCCGTACAATCCTGTAATATTAGAGCTCTTGGAAATTTTATAGGTATTTTTGATTTTTTACTTATATGTCTGCCTTACTCTTCTTAAGCAGTAAAATTTCCCTTTGTAGTTCCACTCTAGAGATAAGATTATGTCACTGCTCCAGGAAAGGGGGAAACACAGACTCTCATTTTGGGTGCAAAAGTAAGTAATATGTGCATTCAGGAAAAGGCTTTTAAAATTGAAGGGCTGCCAGATTTTAGAGCTTAGCTCTTCCCCATGTCAGCAGGGTTTGCAGTTGCAATGTTTTGCAGTTTCAGTAGAACGGGATCCTTAGGAACCCTTTAGTGGATTCCTTGGTTGATGCCATCTTTTGCAGATTGTGGGGTTTTGAGCACTGCAAATACCCACCCCGTGCTCCATTTCTGGTCCTGAGAGAGAACCTCCAGAATCAGGGTATTCTGCACCCATTGTTCTCAGTTTGAATCTAGATTTGTTCCAGAGCTGATTATCTTGTGTAATTTCCAGGGATTCATCCATCTTGTTCAGTGGTGACTGTTCAGATTTAGAATTTGAAGTCTGAAGTCCTGAGCCAGCCGTGCATTTAGGGATTTAATTGTACTTACTATTTTTATACGAGTGAGTCTGACATGCTTAAGAAATTGGTGTACAGTAACTGAAGAAAGTCTAGTAAAGTATTTAAAATTAACAGGGTAGCTTATATGTCCATTTTTAAAGTCTTATTATAAGTATTGACTTGCATTTGGTTTTTGTATGTTGTATATTTTTTGAGCCAGTTTGTTATGAGAAGTAAAGGCTTTCTTTGATAACAAAATGGGGCTAATTAGCCCTTCCTGCTTGGTTTTACTTTTTTCTTATTCCTCAACGTTTGTTGTTTTGCAGCAGCAAAGGATGCTTAATTGTAATGGGTATGAAGAGAAGATTGATATTTACCTGCACAGTCTTGTTTGAAAGCTAAAATTAGGCTATAAAAATCTCATACAGTGTCCATGAATGGCAAGGGCAGTAGGTCAAAAAGGCATTATTTTTGTATGACTTTAGAAAAAAAAACTGCAGGAAATATTATGATGTTCATTCTGTTGTCTGCCTCAGAGTTTCATTATTAATTAATATGATATCCTCTATCCAGTCACTTCTAGGTTTCTGCAAGTCCCCATGGCAGGCTGTGTGCCACATGATAATAGATCTAAAACATTTTCCCAGTTAGCTTTAAAGCATGAAAATTCTAGGTGTTAAAACTTGGGGAGATTGAAAGGGACTGAAATAAAAGGTTGCACTTCTTTTGTTCTATTGTGTTTTTTAGATGTATATCCAGTGAGGTGGAGATTTACAATTTGCACTGTAGTATGCACGAATTCATAGTTGTAGTAACACAGGGAGCCTTAGGTTGATATTGGATCCACTCAGGGAAGATTTCCTGTGTGTTCTGGGAAATCTAGGTTTTCTGTTTGGTCTGTCTGAAATTCTGCTAGAAGTCACACTTTCCTTGGAGACCAAAAGTGTGTGTCTGGCTCCCTCCAAGTGTTGTTACTGACAGTTCTCAGGCTGGGTCTATACAGAAATTCTCTCAGAAGTGAGTGTTCTGTCTCAGTCCTACTCTAATGAGTAATAACTGTCAGGACACTGATACAGGTCTGTTGGGAGGTTGTATCACTTATCCAGCACTGGGTATTTTGCTGCTATGAAGCTGTTGTTCTGTTATTCTGTTTTGATGTTTGACGTCTGTCTGCTTTGGCTCATAATTGAGGTAAAAATGAAAAGACAGAGGAGTTCTGGTTTCCAGCTTCTTCAAGGAATCATATGCTTGTGGCACCAGGAGATTTTGGACACAGATATTGCTTGTGACAGGAAAATGTGAAAGCAAATAGTAGAGAGGAGACTTGAATGAAATATTACCTTTGGCAGAAGATAAGCATAAGATCAGTGATCCTCCAGAAATCCGTCCCTCCTAGGACTTGCTCATTGTACTTGTCTGCTTCACTGGATGAATTTTTACTTTTTTGAGGCATAGTTAGACTTGAAAGTGTAACACAATTTGTGTACAGCAGAAAAATCCTATTAATCTCCAATAGTACATCACTTTTATGTACTCTCTGTAGGGCTTGATGAGTTCAGCAATATCCATGTCTTGATAGAAGTGCTTCCCTGCTTTGTTGAAGAAGCTGTGGGATTTTCCTTAAGCTAGTTCTGGTCTGGCATCTCGTCAGGTTGCTTTGCTGTCTTGTTTAGTTTTATGATTTAACCTTCAAGCAGTTCCCCGTGAATCTCGTGATTCTGTTTAACGTACAGATTTTAAACAGCTGTTCCACTCCCATTGTTTAATAATCCCCTGCAGGCACCCTGTGGAATTTATCCTCCTACGAGCCCCTGAAGATGGTCATCATCAACCATGGCCTGCAGACCCTGACCAACGAGGTGATCATCCCGCACTCGGGCTGGGAGAGCGAGCCCAACGAGGACTCGAAGCCTCGCGACGCTGAGTGGACGACGGTGTTCAAGAACACCTCTGGCTGCTTACGGTAAGGCAGGGCTGTGCCTTTGCTTTCCCATAGTTCCTCATTTTTTTGGTGAAGAACTTGAACTGCTGACTATTTAGGATCCTAAGTATTCCTTCTAATATGTCTTTTCTGGTTTCCTACCGTATTTGCAATTCTGAAAGCACCTTGAGAGCAGGACACTCCATGCTAAAAGGTGGGGTCAGGAGGAGTCCTAATGCAGTCTGAAAAACCTGAAGAACCAATATTCCCTAAACACAGTGTGTCTCATTTTGCTTTTCTTTTGAAGATAAAATAGTTATTCTCAGTTTAGATTCTTCAGCATTGTGATGAAGTCAATTAGTTTGAAGAAAACTAATAGAGATTTGGCATTGTACCTTCTGTTGCTCTGAAGTGTACTCCTGTCGGATTTCTTCTGATAAATGCATCTTCAGAAGTTCATTCATTTCTGTTTCTTGGGCTTGTGATCTCTAAATTGCAATAACTATTCCCCTAAGTAGCTTCACAAATGAAGAAAGTAATGAAAAGTGTTCTGAAAGGGCCCATTACTGAAATTATTTGCAGTCCCGCTGGAAACTGAGGTCCTTTAAGCAGACTCCAGATACCATAGGTTTTTACTTACTAGCGTCTCATTTTCTAAGGGTGTTCTGCAAGAGGAAATTAGGATTATCTCAGTGAATATGAGATTCTCCAGTAAGTGTAGACAATAAATTGGTCATTAGTAGACTAGCCTAATCCACATAATGGAATTTTATTAGTATGTGGCTCCACTTGAACTTCTGTATTCCAGGGTATCTCTGGGTTTGTTGATTGGTTGGGTTCTGGAGTTTTTTATTTTAAAGTAAGGCACTGGTTTTATAGGAAACTCAGTGCCGCTTTGGACACTGTATTCTTAAAGCTTATGAAGAGGGGTGTGAAGCATAGTACTGAGATATCAGAGAATTTGAACTTCTGGTGTTTAAAAGTGGTCTTGATGCACCTGAAACACATCAGAACAGCAGCCAGTGAATGGTGGCTGCTTCTGCTGTTGAAGGGAGAAATGTCTTTCAGTCCTTTCATCTGTGGTCTCTGCTGTCATAGTGAGGAGGGACTTTGTGCTTCCTTGTGGAAAATTTGAAGCTTCCATAAGATGTGGGGCAAGGTGACCTCGTGCTTGACTGAGGCTGCCTAAGGTAGGTGGGGATGTGACAGCAGGGCAAAGCAATCTGGCAAAGGCAATCCGTGTCTCTGCTGAGCCATGGAGGGAGCACCCTCTTGCCCAGGAGCTGGGGAGAACTGCCCTGCTGTGTCCCCACTTCTTGCAGTAAGGTGAATGAGTCCAGGAACAAGCTGGATGCAGGAGCAGGTGGATATGAGCTGCCTTTCAGCTGATGGTGCTTCCTGTTCCCGTGTCAGGGACATTACACATTCCTTTTGTAGAGCACTTCCAGATCTAGGAGTGTAAATGGACATACCAAAAGTAATTAACACTAAAACTGTTGAAAATTACTTTGTGTTGTGTGTTGAAATCTTCTGCAGCTCATCTTGAAAAGCAGCAGCAAGATGTGATAGTTAACACCAACAGAGAATAAATCGTTGCAGCCATCTGTCTGACAGATACCAGTGTTTAAAAACCCCTTTGCCTACGCTTCTCTCATTGACACAGTAGCTGGTCCTAGAAATTCAATTTTCCACGAATGGAGCTTACTGCAGACTGCAAACTGTTCACCAGTTTGATATTTAATTGGGAGGTTAGGCCTCTTGATGATGTGCCAGCCTCCCTTATCCCCTTTGGAAGTGAGCCTCAGGAGTGAGCTGCGTTGTCTCCCAAAAATAACAGGAATCTCTGAGCTTCTGAGGTTTCGGCTGTCCCTGCAGTTTAGGTATCTAAGCCGAAGACAGGCATTGTGCATGCAGGATGGCATTCATTTCAGTATCATTTTTTCAGTTAATGAAGTTTATCAACAGATGTGGGCGAGTTTGTTTCAAACTCAGTGATTCACAGCATGAACTGCCAGTTAATTATTACTTGCCTTTTTTTTAACACTGCTTACTCATCTTTACTTTGTTCTTAATCTAGGTTTCTCCTTTGATAATGTGGAGCCATGGAAACACTCATTTCAAAATAATTAAAAACAAGTAATTGAAAAAACCACACACACTACAATTATTTACCTTTACCTCTTCCTCAATTCCTGGTCCATCCCACTTTCCTTTCCAGTCTTATCCATTTTCCCCTGTGTAACTTGGAAAGCATCTCTTCCTCCTCACTTCAGGGGTTCAGGTGCTGGTGTGTATGCAGGTCTGAGTAGGTCAGGGTGAGTTGGATCCTGTGGAGTCACCTTGGCCCATGTGCCTCAGGGTGGATTAAGAGCTGAATTAACAGCAGGGGGTAGTGTGCTGTGGCAGGTAGGTGTGGGATGGAAGGATGCTTCAGCAGCAGGGTCAGTAATTGGGGCCAATACCTGAGCAGAGATCTGTACCTGCACCAGGGCTGGGAATTCAGTTACAAGATAAGAGCCGTGATCCGTGCGCTCTGTCACTCCTGGAGCTCAGGGGGCTTACTGGCTTTCTGTACCTCTGATTTACCCACTCTCTGAAGTAACAAAAATCCCTCTGTGATGCTTGATACTGATTTCAGTTTGTGTGGCCACAGGACTTGCACCCAGCAGTGGACCCGCTTTTTATCTGTGTCTGATACTGAAAACATTGGACCTGGTCTTTTACAAGCTGGAAATCAGAGAAGCTGCTCACAGTTTATCATCAAGAAAGCCATACAGATAACTCTGTTTTGCCATTTTTCACTCTGGGATTACCTGGGATACTCAGTGGTGCCCATTCCAAGCTACCACAGCTGACTACACACACCTAGAGCCTGTGGGAATCAGAGGAGGAAAAGGCCGCTGGTTAAGGTCTATATTGACTTTGGAGATGGGTGTTTATTTAAAGGGCTCCTTCTGAAGTCAAGCCCTCCCCTGTGACTGTGCCCTTTGTAGGGATATTTTGAATCCTGGTGTCGTCTGGACCACAGCTGGTGGGTTCTGTGTGCCATCTCACTCTGCACTTGACTTGCCAAAAACTCTGTTCAAACAAGTGTTTGGAGAATCTTGTATTCCCCTTTGGAAACTTGGCAGCACGTCCAATTTGCAAAGTATGATCTGATAACGAAACCTATTGGATGCTCTTTGTAACCTTGACCAAGAAGCACTGAAGTTTTCAGAAACTAGCGCAGGCGATGATAATTTTGTCTCCATTCTCGTCCTGAGGTCAGAAAAAAGAGGCTTCCTCTTACAGTCCTGTTTTGTTTCTAGGGGCAGACCCAGTATGATGAATAGATCTGCAATATCCATAATCACTTTACTACTGCAAATGGTCACGAGCCTTGTGAGGGATGCTGTCTTGGGCATCATCTTATAAAACAGGGGTATTCTTATATTCTGTTGAAGCGGATAAAAGAAATACATATGGTAAAAATCTGGAAAGGAATAGTAAAAAAAATCAAAGCGAAGTGGATTTTTGGTTATGAAGTAGTAGGACTGGGGAAGACGTAACAAAGACATTTGCTTACTATAGGAGAATCATTAAGTATGCACAGATGTTCCTTAATTTCATTTACAATACAAGTTTTATGTCTTCACATTGTATTCTATTCTTTTAAGTATATGGAGAATGTCTCTTCTAGTTACTGCCCTTTTTTTTTTCTTCTTCTTTAAACCCTTAAATCCATACTGGGATTTGCAATCCAGAAGCATTTGTCTTCAAATTGCACTCCTGGTGAAATAATGAAATTATTTGGTGCATCTTCATGAGGCCATTTTGTGATCTTTCCTACAACTTTTACCCAGACATTGAGGTGCTTTAGGAGAAGAGTGTGAGTTGAGTCCTTGTGGGAAAGTTGGATCTGTGATTCATGAACACCCAGGCAGTACAAGAGACCTTCCCTGGGTCCCCTGGTTTCTCCTAAGGTGCTTCCCTGCTTTGGAGGGAAATTGCTGCATCTGTGGGTCAGAGCACTGCTGCAGTCACATCATCTTGTTAATTTTCTGTGGAGATACCCACCATGATTCCTAGTTCTTTGGAAGCAGCAAGGATTTTAATGGTTTAAAAATTAAATTCATTCTGGACTTAATTGCTGTTTTCTGCCTAATTACTTTTAATTCTCTCTTGGATTTTTTCACTTCTGAGAGGACAGAGTAGAACTTAGTTCCTAAATTGCCAACTTTCTAGTCTGATTCCTGCACCAAACTGACCTGCTGTCAACAAATGTTAAATGAATTAATTTGCATAGCAAACAGATGCAAAGTGCTCCTTTTTCCAGGGTTACCATCTGTAGTTGCAGCATTTCTTGTCAGTTCTCCAAGTACACAGAAATTCACGTTCACAGATCTCCTCAGGGTTCAGAGCCCTGGCCGAGGTGTATGAACACAAACAAACTGCACCCACCTGACTTTCCCGGAAACATGGATTCTTCAGCTGCAGATTGCACGTAACAGCTTGTCCAACATCAGCCCCTGAGAAGGGCAGGGACAGCCTGGTGGCTAGAGCCGTGACAGGACACTCGAGAAGTGTGGATTTATTTGCTGTTCTGCTACTGCACTGACATAATTACAAGCAAGATTAATGGTATAAACCTTTCTGCGGTCTAATTTTTAATAGCCCCGTCTCCTCCTGCCTTTGGTGAGGTTCAGGTTTCTAAGTGCCTGAGGGGATCGAGACTTCACTGATCTTCACTCTTCTGTCTTTAATGTGGGACTGGCACCTTTGTTTGTACCTTCCCCTGGAAGTTGCTGTAAGTACCAGTAGTTCAAGTATTTTGAAATGGTTGATCCTACAGATGTCAACTGGGAATAAGCAACTCCTGTAGGTAGAAATGAAGGGTTTGGTCCCTTGGAATCAAATCCTGAAAGGTTTGGCAAGTGTGAGATAGGATGTTTGAAGACATGGCAGAAAGACTCAGTGGATTCAGAGCCAGAAATACACTCCTCCACCAGGTTGAGAAATGATGTACAAGTATCTGCAGGCTCCTCTTAGGTAGTTCAGAGGAAAGACAACTGCAAGAGCTTGATGGTAAATCAAGTAATATTTGGGATGTGTCAAATAGTTTTTGTATGCAAATGTTCTAAGCCTTTTTGTGAAGAGGACAGAGTGTTCTGGTGTGTGCATGGACATCTTGTCCTGCAGCTGTCACTTGCAGTGTTTCAGTCACAGCTAATGCTGTGAGTTCTCATGTCTGTGTATTTGTAACTCGTGTGTGTACCCAGACACACACTGCACACACCATTCGTAGCAGGAGTGTGGGTGTCTGCGAGGCACACGGGGGGAAAGAAGATTTGTCGAGCAACATGTGGTCTTGTTTGGGCAGAAAAGGTCTCTCTCTTTGCCCCCTGAAAACACCTGTGTTGTGTATCAGTGATGCTGGTGTGACTGGCTTTTCTCCCCATCTCTGCGTGCTGAATTTGAGGAACAAAAAGAAGTAAGGTTGGCAAAACCAGGTTCTTATGCCCTCCTTTCTTATTAATGATTAATGCGTAGCTTTCCTCTGAAGAAAAGTGCCTGGGAATTAGAGCTTTCAAAATGCATTACTTTCAAGCTCTATCCATCTTTACATCCTGCAGGCATGATAATAGTATGTGGTGACAGTCACATAGTATTTGTCCTGTGTGCACTCACATACTGGAGGCAGCCTTCATCTCCAGCTGTCTGAGGTGAGGAGGCACTTAAGTGCAAATCTGTGACCTGGAAGCGCTGCCTAGTGCAGAGCGGGGCGCAGGAGGTGAGGCTCAGGTGACGCTGCTGCGGCGCTGCCAGACGAGCTGCCCTTGGTGTCAAGGGAGCTTTGCTCACTGAAGCATGGCAGAACAGAGGAGGTAGAAACTAAAGGCTGGCACCTGAAAACTCACATTTCCCTCTTTTTTATCAGCAGCAAATTTGCATTAGTAAAGAGCCCTCCTTGGCAGCTGCACTTCTCCCCAGCTCCAAAAAAGGTTCTTTGACAAAGTCGTTTGTTTGACGTTCCGTGTTACTCGGTGTGTTCCCCTATCCTAGTTCAAGTAGTCCTTTCCTGTGCTTTTGCAGGGCAGTTATTTAACCAAGATCCTCTGGAGAGGACTCCTTCCAAAGGTTAATGCTTCCCTGTCCCGCCCAGAGCAGCTGAGGGCAGATGCTGCCATCTCTGTCCCCACACTCGCCACGGTGCTTGGAGGCTCGTGTTGTGTTGAGAGTGGGTGCAGCCTTTGGGAGATTGATGCTCCGGGTACTGGAGCTAAGGATACTGTCAGTCTTTTGGTGTGCAACAGGTACTTTTGAAGTGGACTTTCAGAGGAGTTTTAGAAAGAGATAAAAACGGAGCCGAGATTTGCCTGTGAATCTTCACTTTGGAGGCAGCGAGTAGCACGAAAAGGGAGAAGCTTATCTGCCCAACCCAGACTGGAAAAAATCAACTCAAATTAAAAACCCACACAAAAGAGAGGAGTGAGCAAAGGCAGTTTCTTAATTAGCTTACTGATACTGTGCAGGATCACAGCATATGACTGTCCTGGGGCTTATATGATGAGCAGAGCGTTTAATTCGTGCTAGTAAGGAGCTGCTAGGGTTCCTCCTGACAGTTCCTGATGTTTAGCTTGTAATATAAATAAATTATGCATAGATTTTAGCAGCAGAGACATAACCTAGTTACATGCAACCTTAATGCTTTACAGTCATATCTTGAGGTATAAATTTAAAGTTGTGCACTTGCTTACTGCTTGTGTCATTACTAGGAATGAATCTAGGTCCCTCCTCCCTTGGCTGTCAGGAAAGGGAATCTCTAAAAATGTTTGTTGCTGTGGTGGGATGAAGAGCAGGGCCGCAGCAAAGCTCACTGCAGTCACTCTAATGGACAAAGTCTGCTTTGGAAGGCTTGTGAGCTGTGATCCTTTGTTAGATTAGTACCACCTCCTTTCTGTATTTTTGAGATTCTTTTCACATGGCAGCAAGCATGTCAAAGGCAGGACCCCTTGGCCTTTTCTCCAGGCAGAGACTGGAATACTTTGGAAGCTAAGTAGCTGCTGGGCATCATGGAATTCTCGGTAGTGTGTTTTTGCATCGTTTTGCATTATAGGAGAGCAAGCTAAGGCCCTCCAAGTAGGTCATGCAGGAGGTAACCGGTCAGCATTTCTCTGAAAAGGCATTACAAGGTGCTTTGGGTATAGAATGCCACAGATAACAAGGTACAGATGTCAAGTCCGTCTTTGTTAAGCTGTACTCTTGAGCCCCAGCCTGTTTCAGAGAGCTCTTCTAGGCCGTGCAGCCATGGATATGAGGTGTGACAGGGTGCCCTGCAGATCTCTTGCTCTCTGCCACTGTTGCTAGAGCACGGACTAAGCTCGTGAAGCACTTTTTTAGGGGTGACTTTTGCTATGTCCTTTAGAGCATTTGGTTAACGAAACAAAACCAACCTCTGTGTTTGAGTAGATGGGAGGGTTTACATGCAAAGAAACTGGGGCTGCTCTGCTGCTTCTCTCTTGGGTGTAACTGGTCAGTGAATGCTGGAGTGGAGCAGCAGTGTCCAGTGGGATCTCGTGTCTGAGTCTGAACAGCTGCTCCCTACCTAAATCAGCATCGGTAGAGCTCCTCTGGGTTTCTGTGCGTTTCATTTGGACTTTGGCTTCTTTCTGCTTTCTTTACCATATTCTCTGCTTGATTTCTGATTGAGCTCTCTGCTGCCAAACTCCATTGTGCTGTACAGGGCCCTCTGACCAGAGCTGCCTGGATCAGGCTATCTTTGTGCCACAGGCAGCTTCTTTCTCTTTCTCTCTTATTTTCAGAACAATGAATTTTAATACCAATTAAACTTTCTGGTACTTCATGTGAACTGAAGTATGGAATCCATTCTATTTCTGCATGAAATGATGAAATGATTTTTAAATGTTCTATATTCCTCCTTTGAGACCTAGCGGACCTAGAAATACACTTGGAATTAGAGTACATTTACTACAACTATTATTGATCCATCTCCTTTGGCTGGCATCCAAATAAAAATTTCTTTATTGTGAAGCAGAGTGTGGGTGTGGAAGGGTGTTTGTATAGCAGGGGTTCTGCCTGCCAGAGTAGGTGAACAGAACAACTAATCTATTTTAAGTTAGACTTGCGAGAAGCCGGTAAGTTTTTTTAGCAGCTGAAGTATGCAAAACTCAGTGTCTGGGCAGCAAAGCGTCAGTGATGGTGCTGGTCAGAGTCTAGCAAGAGGTTGGAAAGAGCTTGTCACTGTCTCGGCTTCAGTTCTTGGCCGCGATTCTTCCAGGGAAAGGTGAAAGTGTTACTAGGAGGATGTCTTAAAAATTTTCAGTTCAACTTCCTATTTATAGAAAAAGCAAAGTTTCTAAGCTGTTGTCTTCATTCCCAGCTAGATCTCTAAACAAAGGGCTTTTTACGCCTGCTGAACTGAGGCAGGAGGGGGAGTGTTCAGTAACGCTCTGGACTCGGTTTCATCTGCAGCGCTGTGGGATGGCAGCTGATGGTGCTCTCCAGCCAAGTGCCAGACACCACAACAGTCCTGGAAATACTGGTTTTAATTTTCAGAGAAGAACACGTCTCTGCCTTTATCTTCAACTTTCTCTTCATCATTAAAAAAAGAACAATCCAAAAGCTCTCCATATCTCTACTCTGTCGGATTTAGGGAGAGCACAGAGGGGGCACTGTTACATGATTGCATTGAAAGAGTGCAAATTAAGTACCCTGTTCTTAATTACTTTTAAGTCTTTTCTCTTGAAGATAATTTTGGTGTGTGGCAGAGATAGGAGAGGTGAGCTGTTACTACTAGGGGTGAAGAATGCCAGCTCTGTTCTGCAGATGTAAATGTAGCATTCAAAATTGCATATTATTAAGCTAACTCTTTGGTGATAATGATAACCTTATCTAAGGCGTGAACAGATTTCTCAGCACATTCGCCCACATTTTCTGAAGTGTTTAATGCCAACAGTCTGCATTCCTAGCCTGGTGTGTTTCTATGCTCGTAGGTATTTACTTTTATTTAACATTTACTTAGTGCTTCTTTGTTTTGGATTGGGTTTTTTTTTCCCCAGGGAAAGCATATATTGCAACATCCTTACAAATTCTCTCACTAGTCCTGGCCACAGTCTGGACTCAAAGAATTTGAGGAAGAATCCAGGTTGCTTTTTCCAGCTAAAAGATGGAGATTTAAAATATCTGGAATGAGATTTGTGCTTTACTGTTTTACATAAAATCATTCATCTAGTTGGTTTTGTCCTTTATACTTTGAGTCACATGGGCAGTAATTCCATGTTTTGCTTCTAGAATTGCTCTTCAGACTGTGTTATGTATATTTACAGAAAGCCCACTGAAGGTTTCTATTACCTTTTGCAGTGTGACATAAGAAGGACACTTCTGTTTTTAAAATACATTTTTCATTTAATAGATTCTTGGAAAAGTATTGAAAAGCAGGAAAGTCAGGGAAAGCAGCAGAGGCCTTTCTGGGGGTGAAGAGACAAGGCAAGGAAAGCAGACTGTACAGAACACTGGGGATGAGTGACAGGTCTCATTTGTCACTGGTTTGTGTAAAAATAGTTTGGGTAGTTCCCCCTCACCATTCCCACCCTTCTGAATGGGCAGTCAACTTTATTTGCATTTGTAACAGGATATTTGCCTGTCACCAGTGCCTCAAAAGCCCTGTAGAGTACTTCAAACTTAATAAGTAGCTTTGACTTATATCTACAGAGGTTCTTGATATTAATTTGCCCCAGCAAGCAAGTCAGTGAGATCATTTGTTTAATTCTGAAGTCTTGAGGCCATTCCTGTTCTTGCATGGCAGCCTGTCTCCTGAGTAACAGAGTTAGCAGCCCCTCAGCCAGGGTATCAGCTGCTTTTCTGTTTGGTGTCTTGTGTGAAGCGCTCCATCCACTGAAGAATCACTTGTAAAACAATACTTGTCTAACGTGGAGAAAAGTTCAGTGAAAAGCAAAGCTCTCTATTTTATCCAGGTCTGGATGCCATATGTTACGTATCTCCATTGTGTGAGTTTCTGGAAGTTTCTGGCCTGGGTGAGGCTGTGCATTCCTATTGTGGAGTGTGGCCCTGTATAAGGGGACTGCAAATCCTCCGTTAGCTGCTGGGATCAGTCATCTGTTTGCTGATTTCCATCACTCTTGAAAGAAGGGTGTTCAGAAGCCTTGCTTTGAAAGCTTCCTCTGGAAGATGGTTTGGTTACATCTTTCATTGCATCACGTGTAATAGATGAAGGGTGCAGCAAGAACAATCCCAGTGCAGATGTGAAACGGGAAGAGATTTTTCCTGACTCCTGTCTGTGGACTGCACTATCAGGTTGATTATTCCATGGCAGTTTCTGTCCTTTTTAATGACCGGTGCCAGCAGTAGCTCTCCTGTCCAACTCATCCCTTTTGGCTTCGTGCTCCAGCCCCTCCTGAAGACCCAAGATGAATTTGATCAATGACTACCAGGTGATGCTTTTCGAAGAGGTGGATAGTAGAGTCTTAGCCCCAGTGCAGAAGTGCAACCTGGCATTTTCCTGGGTTGCGGGGACTTGTGAAGGTGGCTCTGGATCATGAAGGTGATCTGGATCAGGGCTGGAAACCAACCCTGGCAGCACTTCTCATGGGATTGCCAGATGAGAACTTAGTCAAAGTGTACCATCACCATTTTCATAGGGCCCAGCTTTGTTTAGAGTTTAGAGATGTCTGGCATACTTGTGCATGGATCTGAAATGCAAATATTTCCATGGGGATTGGGAGATCTTTGCTGCCTTTTGCAGTGTTGGAGCAGCAGGAGGAGCAGACTCAGGATCAGGTGCTGATCTCCCTGGGCTTCGTCTGTCTGAGATCTGCCTGGACTGCTGGGACAAGAATTGGAGCTGAGCTCTCCCCGAGGTCAGGGTTATAGTTACAGACAAGAAAATGGGGTTTGTTCTTCCATGGGAGATAAATCCCATGGGCTGCTGGTAGCTCATTACCCAAGGAGGGAGGACTAACAAAATCCCAAGAGCTGGGTATTTACAGAGTAGATGTTTCTGCAGGAGATGTTCATAAGGATACATTTTGTGATGTGCTAGTTAAAACATTAAAACTGCAAAGTTTGATGTCTGGATAACTTAGTCGTAGCATTAATTAGCTATTAACTTGATCCTGCAGAGTTTTCATGCTTATTTGTGTGTGATATACGTGGAAACTTTTTCTCGAGGCATTAATTTTCAGTAAATTTTTCTATAGTTGAAGAGACAGTAAGTGATACCAGCAGGCCACACTCTTGCTGAGAATATTTTACAATATTTTTTTCAATCATAACCTTATCAATATCTACCTTGATATTAACCCCAGTACAGATCAAGAAGTAAGAAGGCAGGATACACAATACTGTGATGCTGTTCCTAATCAAAGCAGTAAAACCAATGTGCAAGTGTGGTAGCAGAAATGAACCACAGAAAAGTCTCTTCTGAACGGGCCATAGGGCAAGCAAGGTGTGAAGGCTGAGCTGTTTTGCCTTCAGTCTGCAGGTGTTGCTTACGAATTCTAACACTCTAATATTTAATGAGGGAATAAAAAATGTGATACACAGCTCCAGATAAGACCATTTATAGTGCATTTCTGTCACCCTGAAGCTTAATAAATAGTGTTCCACATTAATAGATGTGCTTGAAGGTGGAGCTGCTATCATCTATTGTTATAACTCCTGAAAGGTATCTCAGAGAATTTGAATTCTAATTTCAGTTTCATAAAGACGTGGCATTAAAAGTCACATTTGTGTTTTTGATACAAAAGGATTAGTACAACTGGAGATGGGAAAACAGCATGTAGAATTCTCTTCCATCTATCCTGTGGAATCATTTTAGTATCCACTTTACCTTCCTGCTCTCATCCATTGCTAGAGGTGAGGCTGTGTGAGGATTTGAGGAGAGGATATATTTATCTGTGCATTTCGTTTGTGTTCTTAATTGAAAGTTAGTGCTGTTACAGCAGCCAGCTCACAATTAAGTGCCTTCAGATTTTGAGAGGTCTCTGAGAAAATGTGGGTTTTCGTAGCTATCCAATTAACACAGCAGCCTGCCTCGATGACCAGGACACAGGAGGGAACCGTGATTGCTTTGTTAATTACTTGGAGATGGGCAGTCCCTCTAGTTAAAAGCAGAAAGTGGCTGCATGATCCTGATAGCAGAGGGTAATGATGGTGTCCTGAGTTTTTGAGAGGTAACCTTACACGGCTTTGTGGGATTCAAAGACCTGAAAGCTGGGAGGTTGTCTGTGTTACCATCGAAATTACTGTGTTTCAGCTCTGGGAAGACCTTCCGTATAGGTTTGGTCAGTGAGCACTATTAAGAATAATTTTGTCACTTCATTTTCCCCCTAAAGAAAAAAGGGTGGCGGGGGGGAAGGCAGCATTTGGAAAATTGACTTGAATTTTGTTTATTTATTGAGTAATGGCAGGTTGGTGCTTATTCAAGGCTGGAGTATCAGTTTGTGCTTGCTGGATGAGTGAGGCCAGGTTCAAAGGTCCCCTCTGACAGTTTCTGCAGTCACTGATAAGTGTAACTTCTGACAACTCCAAGTAGCCTTTCACTCTGTCTTGCTGCTTCTACCTGTGCCATTCTCCTGTGCAGTGTTTAGAGAAATTTAGACGATGTAAACTATCTTCCTTTCCTTACTAAAGGTGACTGATCCAGGCTTTGTGCTGAATCTGCTACACACAGCCTTTTCAGTTTCTATAGCCATGGTACTGCTGAACAATCTTGTGACTGTGCATGTTTTTCCTAAGGTGGTGAAAGTGTCTTTCCATTTAGAACTGCTGGTTTTGAAATTAAATTTTTGGTTTGCATATTGTTTGTTCTGCAGACTGCAGCCTGATTTTAGGTGAGTCCCTGGACTCGCCAGCAAAGCAGAGAAATGTGTTTGTAGGCACCTCTGGAATTGTGTTCCCCTTTTTGTTCAGGCTCAGAGAGTTGCAGATGTGCATTGCCCACATTTTACTGAGATTTAGTGGGTTTTGTCAGTCTACTTGGCCTCCTAATTATTCATCCAAGGTGATGAGTTCTTAATAATTGTAGTATAAATCAATGCACCTTCAACTTTATAGTGAAGGTTACAGGGCTAAACTTTGTTTCAACTCTCTCCTGTCAGGAATGTAAGTTCCGATGGAGCAGAAGCACGCAGAAGACTAAGAGAGTGTGATGGCTTGGTGGATGCCCTCCTTCATGCTTTGCAGTCTGCAGTTGGCAAGAAGGACACGGACAATAAGGTGAAGGGTGAACTTGAGTATTAAAACATGGTGGATGTTTCCATTAATTTATGCTGAACTGTTGCACTGGGATGCACCTTCTGTTTGCTGGTATCAGAAGAGGACGATGATTGCCGCAGAAAAGAGAGTAATTGTCTTCCTCTCATCTCTGGTGTCCGTGGTACTGCTGATGGGGTGCCAGCAGGATGCTGCTGTGTTTCTCTCTGTGGCTGATGAGAGGAGCAAAGGCTGGTGGCTGAGAGAGGTGGGGAGAGCAGTCCTTCGTTATCAGTGACATTATTGCTATTGTTCTGCATTACTTAATTGGCATTTACGAGGGCAGTCTCCAAATCAGAATTGAGTCCCATTTGCACAAAGCAGCAAAGGAGTCAGTTCCCATTTTAAAGACTTTATTCAGCACCATCTCCAAAGACTGAAGTGCTTAGACATTAAGAAATGTCTTCAGACCCGCAGCATTTTCACTGTGGCGCCTTTTTTTTTTTTTTTTTTT